>CANYBF010826768.1:0-31639 GCA_948192965.1 Dalechampia spathulata
TAAGGTCGTTTTCAACTCTGGAAAACCTAAGTTTTTATTTCCTAGTTTTTAATTTAATTCAATCGGATTAATAGAAACAAACTAGGTGGCGACTCCACAATCCACGCTTGCTTTTCAAAAGTTAAAACACGTTAACAAGCCAGAAAACGGATTGGCGCTCACAGACCTTCTGGCATGTCGAATGCCATTTTGGGCCGAAATAGGGTCGCAAACCCTAAAATGGGCCCATTAGCCAAAACTCGATGTTCGGGGCCAAATTTGAGAAAACTTATAACTACAAAGTTTCTCAGAATGTCGATTACACTTTAGTTGACATATGGTGCACATCCGATTTTGCCCGTACTGAGCGGAGCGCATCACGATGTGCGTAGTACATCGCGATGTGCGTAGCGCATTGCACTATGCGCTACACATGTTGCATAGTAACTTCATAAAAATATGTTTGGTTGGGAGCCTTCTTGGGACCGAATTTGGAAAAATTTTCTTCTACAAAGTTGTTCCTTACATCAAATAACGCTTATATGCTTCGAGGTGCATCCCGGAAGCAACCATAGTGGGCCCCACGCGTCGGGATAAAAGTGATGTGCTACGCGCATCACCTAATGTGCGCAGCACATTAGCAATGTATGGTGCACATCACATGATGTGTGGCGCACATCTCTTCAAATCCGGGCCAAAATTACAAAATTGCCATGCCCAAAAATTGCTCTATAAATATAAAGCTTGGGGTCTGAAGAAAGGATCTGAAATTTGCTCTCTAAGGGCACCAAAAACTCTGCCAAAATTTTCACTCAATTAATTAGGCCCTTAATTAATTAAATCACTTGGATTTAGTGACAAAATTGGTTAGTTTAGGCTCCCTAAACACGGAATCAAGCAAGATCAAGAAGAAAACTCGACCGGAATAAGGTAAATTTCCCATTTTCTTCAATTTTCTTCCTTCTGTCACTATTTTATGGGGGATGTGCTGCACACATCACCTCATGTGCACCATACACAGGCTATGTGTGGTGCACATGGGGTCATGTCCTGCGCACATTACCTCAAAATTTTCCAGAAAATGCTATTTTTCGTCTGATCTAGCCAATCCAAGGCCATTCGAGGCTTCTCCGTACCTTGGGTGCCTTGGATCTGCCCTAAATCTAGCCAAATTTTTAATAATTTTAACTTTAAAATTATTTTTCTTTATTTGGATGCAATTCCATGAAGCAAAATCCATTTTCAAGTCCGATCTACCTAGATCGGGGTTGGATCTAGGGTTTCTGCTGAAAATTTTTTGATTTTCCTTCTGTTTTCTCTATCATGTGTGCCACATATTGCCCTTGTACACCACACACAGTCAATGTGTGGCGCACATTGGCTATGTACGGTGCACATTGGCTTCGGTTTTCATAGAAAAACCTAGTTTTTGCCCAAACCGCTACCGAATCGCTTCGGTTTTGAATTTTCCAGTGACTCCAGTAGCTTTTTCGTGCACTTGGGGTTCTGGATCTATCATAAATCATCCATATCTACTTGATTTTAGCCTTAAAATTAATTATTTCAATTAATTGCTTAATTAATGTTTGGTTTGATGAACCGGAGGCCGATTCGTGCTCAAAATGAGGTACTGTCTTCATTAAAGTTGCTGGATTTTGTCTGAAGTTTATTTCTGTACTGATAGATTTAATTTTCTTGCAGATCGGTCTCTGATGTGCGCCACACATCATGGGATGTGTGCCACACACAGTCAATGTGTGGCACACATCACGTGATGTGCGGCGCACATTCCTCGTGAATTTTCCAGAAAATAGTATTTTGGGCCGTATTTTGGTCATATTTTGACGTATCCAGTGGTATTTGAGTTTCACAGTAGCTCAAGTATTCTGGAAAAGTCATAAAATAATTTTTACATAATTAATTTTGGCCTCAAAATTAATTTTTACGATAAAATGCAATTTTTACTCGTATAAATGCAGTTTTTGATAGGATTGGTTTTTAATTGGTCATAGGGCTATCTCCAAAATTATGTGTGACAATAGTCCTCCCAATTAAATTTACCATGATCAAATAAAAATTATTTTTGCTTAAAATTATTTTTATTAAAATGAATTTTCACGATCCGGCTCGTGTTTATTATTTCAATTATTGCCTAATAATTGCTGGATTTTGACTCTTGGTTCATACTTTTAAATGGTATTGGACTAGTCAATTAAATCCAAAATCCATTTGCTACTAATGAATTTTATTTGTTTGTCTTGCATATTAATCCATCGTGCATTTTGGATTGTGCAAAACCAAGGAGAATAGTGTCTGGGAAGGAGGGGACGTTACTTAACGTCCCAAAATATGTATGCGAGGATATTTATGTAATAGGGTAGATTATTATTGGCTTGTAATAATTAATCCCCCTAATTTCCCCTAATTTCCTCGATCCCTTTCACCGGTCGTTAATTATTTTTGATTGTGGATGATTTATATTTGCCTAAATATTTATGTCATTCATGTCACATGCCATGTCACATGACACATGCACATACTACTATGCATGCCATGCATATACTGTATGCAATAGCATACTGTATTCCATATGCATATACGTATAAATACACCAATACGCTAATACGCAATCCAATACGCGTAATCAACCAATACGCCTTATCATGCATATATGTATATGTCATTATGCCACAATGTCATGCCACGTAGTATGCCACGTAGTATGCCATAACGCATGTCATACCGTATGCCATACATATACCATGTTGAATACATATTCACATACGCATCGCTATGTCATGTCATACATGTGCCATGTCATTCATCATCCCACATGACCATGCATATGGTATGCCACACTTCACATGTTATGCACATAGTATGTCGTTCATTTAATATGTCATACATACAGTATGTCATTCACTTCACATGCCATGCATACGGTATGTCATTCATCGCACGCTATACAGTATGCCATCATTCTCACATGCCATACATATGGTACGCCATACGCTATGTCATGTTATAATTTAATATTTCACATGTCATGTCACATGACACAAGCACATTCTACTATACATGCCATGCATATGCCATGTCACGCATCATTTCACATGCCACGCATTCGATATGTCATACACATCGTTCATATGCCATGTATCACATCATCATACATATGATATGCCATACATCATTCACATACCATGCATAAGGTATGCCATTTACTATGCCATGATATGCATATGCTATGTCATGCATCACTTCACATATCATACATATGATATGCCATTCATCCCGCATACGCATTGCATATGTTATACGCCCAACGCTAAAATAAATCAGAAACGTTAAAACACATAACATCATACGCTATTTGCCATAATATGTGCTTACATATTAAGGTTGTCATATCATGCATATGATATATCATTCATACTCACATGACATGCATATGTCATGTTACTTTTATCACTATATCACATGACATGCATATGTCATGCCATCTAAATGTCATATAGCTTTATATGTCATTTTACGTGCAACCTTGCAACGCTAATTCACATGACGCGCTGTGTGCTTACAATTACGCGTGCATGCTTGCCTGCTTAGGATAATTAATCCTAACTAAAATGGTAAAATCGATTTTGGAAACTCATAGAATAGATCTCCACCACCCGAACCCAATCTCTGAAGGGTTTAACTAGCACTCGTGCTATGGGTCGGTTGGACCAATCCAGAACCATCCAGTGGCGACTCCCTTGCGACTCTTTCGAGTTCGTATCATTCCCTAAGGGAACCCCTTAGGAAGACTGCGCTTTCGCTCCAAGTGCGGTCCCCAGTCTGTGACTTTCGCAAGCCTCGCTCTGGGCCCCTGCAGAAACTGGGCGCTTACAAATATCAAATATTTATATAAATAAAATTTATCAATAATACTTTTTATAAAATATTAATAATAATAAAATTTATAAAATAATAATAATTACTACAATTCATACAAATACTACTCATAATAATATTATTACTAATTATGCAAATACTAATAACATCATCTAATATTAAATATTACTTTATTATTAATATTAAAATTACCACCCATCAATTTTATAATTATTACAACATAATAATATAAATTATTATTATTATTTATAATTTTAATTTCACAAATTATTGTTAATAATTACATATAATTATTTTTTCATCATCACAATATAATTATACAATTATTATTAATTTTATTATTAATCAAAACTAATTATTTCTTGATAATTATATGTTTTTAATAATATTTATATATTATATAATTTTTGAAATTGGGTATCAATTTGACGCATGATCACCAATTATACTGGTACCTAATTCCTCTCTCCTTGTCACATTAGATGAACATCAGTCATTCTAGTGGCGAATTATAAATTTACATCAAATTCAAAATATTGTTCTATTTCATAGAGTTAATATCAATTAGTTTTTATCCAAATTGGGAAATTATCCACTGTCTAATGGATTTTTTTTAACACTAGGGCTGCAGGATTTGGATTAGGTACAGCAAAGGTTTATTGTTATCCTTGAAATGCCCCTATCCATGGGTGGATTGTCTTCGGGTGGCAAGTTGGAAGTTGTGGAATCATAGGAATAAGATCATTTTCCAGAATGTCAATGAGAGCGAGTGTTAGGGAGGTGGTGGATGATATTGTTCGCCGAGTGGAGAATTTAAATGATGTGTCGATGTCGTCGGTTTTGGGTGGACTATCTAGGAGGCATCTGGTTAGCTGTAGCATCTCTTGGACGTCTCCTCCTGTTGGTGGGTATAAACTCAATAGGAATGGATCTCATCTCCCTCATTCGAACTTAGGAAGCGCTGGAAGGGTGATACGTGATTGGCAAGGGAAATGGGTTCCTGGCTTTGTTATGAACGGGGGGTCATGTTCGATGTTGCATGCAGAGCTCTAGGCTGTATATTAGGGATTGATGGCTGGCATTGTGAGGTTGGTTGTTGAAGTGAACAATATGTCGAGTGAATCTTCACACTAATCTGGCTGGGAACATCAGAGACCTTATACAAGGGTCGTGGGAGGCAACCTTTTATCATGTCTATCATGAAGCTAACTTTATGGCGGATTGCTTATGAAAATATGTGTATTGGTTTCCATGTGGTGTAGATGAGCTATGTAGTTCTGTTGTTGGGTTTTATGAATTTGGGAAAAAAAGAATCATAATGTTTGATATCTAAAATCATATTAAAGATTAATGGGTTAGAAAAGTGGGTTTCTAGAAGAAGCGGTAGGAATGAAGGAAAAGAAGAAGAAAGAACATAATGAAATCCATGATAAGTATTTCTTAACCACAGTATTTTCAATGAAATCAAATAGAACGTATCTATCATCTACCCACCCATTTTACTTCCATGTCGCCTCAACCCTTTTATCTACTTAATTAGTATTTGTGATGTTGCATGCCTCCACCTCTCATCTTCCTATCCACTTTCTAAATTGAAATTATAACTTATCAAGATACTACATCAACATTAAAAATATAGAAATATCAATTTTTATTAAATATTAAAATATAGTAATTTTATAATGATGGATATATATTTATCATTATATTATTAATAAATTTATAATTTTGATAAATTAAATTTTTATAAAAAAATTTTAATATCAAAATCTAATAAATAAATAGTAAAGAAATGATTAAGTATACGTCTATAGTTGTTGGTCATGTCATTTGATTTGCCATCGGCCCTTAAAAGAAACACAATAAACAAAAAAGAAAAAAAAAAAAAAAACATAACCACTTTGGTAATGGATGCGGTAGATGCCGATGGGGATGGGGAGTTGGACCAAACCCAAGGTGCTGACCACCTAGTCAATTGGAAAAAAACACAAGTCATTAGATCAAAACATGAACTGGCTAGCTTTAACTTAGCTTCAAAAATTGTCTTTAGTTTCATAAATATATCTTTATATATAAAACTTTATGTAATACACAAGAAAGAAACCCCACTTGATGATGTTTCTAGTCATCTGTCCATCCTCATTATATGCTTTCTATATGGGCGACCTTGCCATTCAAGTATTCTTTTATCATTTTTTTTTATTTCTACCTAATTGCGTAAAACGACATGGCATCAATAATATACCCACCCCTTTATAAGCTTGCATTCCTCAGCCAATTTCTTAGCCCACCAAAACATAAACAACATATAATACAAAGACACACAAATCAAAGGAGGATGGATTTGGTCCCATGGGTTCGGTTCTTAGTTCTTGTGGCTTGCCTCCTTCCTGCATCCGTCGACTGCATGGTCAGGCACTACAAGTTTAATGTAAGTCAACAGTTTCTTCCTAAACTCGAATCAATCTTTATTAATTATCATCCTCCACATTCTAACTTATATAATTATAATATTTAATAAATAAATAAATAAATAGATATATATATATATATGATTACAAGTTTAATAAAAGTCAAAAATTTCTTCCTAAACTTGTATCAATCTCCTCGAAATTCTAACTAATATAATTATATTAATTAATGAAAATTTATATATATAATTACAATATAAATGAATGAATATATATTAAGAATTGTAATTATCGATAATTATTATTATTATTACATTATAATATGATTATATTCATTATCTTATAATCATTTATTTTTATTTTAAGGGCTGCATCAATTATTACATAAAATAAAGTGCTATATATCCAAGACCATCATTTCATTAAAATGAAGACGAATATTCTAAAATTAACAGTGCGAAAATCATTTGGAAGCTTTTCAAAGCTTTTGCAGAGATTCTGCTTCAAGTTATGAACTCATGATTATTAATGTGTGAAAAGTTACGTATAGAAATAGAATGCATGCATGAATTGTTAAAAGTTACGTATGCATGAAACTTCATAATAACCTGCCACTTAATGCATGCATGAAGGATCATTATTAGGTTTCGTTATCTAGTAATCCTGATAAATTTAGCACAAGTTAAAGTTAGATTTTGTGATATACCATTTATTAATGGAGGGAGCATTGGGTTGCAGGTGGTAACAAAGAAAACCACTAAAATGTGTTCAAGCAAGCCAATTGTTACTGTTAATGGGGATTTTCCTGGACCAACTCTTGTTGCTAGAGAAGATGACACCGTCCTTGTTAAGGTCGTCAACCATGTCAAATACAATCTTAGCATCCACTGGTGAGTCCTTTCGATCATATTTAATTAAATTCGATTTGTATTTTTATATATAAATTGTAATATTAGAAGGGTTGATGCAAATGGTTATGATGTAAATTTCAGGCATGGGATTAGACAAGTGAGGACCGGTTGGGCAGATGGACCAGCATACATAACTCAATGCCCTATCCAGCCAGGGCAGAGCTATGTCTACAATTTCACCGTTACTGGCCAAAGGGGTACCCTGTGGTGGCATGCTCATATCCTCTGGCTTAGAGCTACCGTCCATGGTGCAATTGTTATCTTGCCCAAACTTGGTGTTCCTTACCCATTTCCCACGCCTCACATGGAGAAAGTCATCGTACTAAGTAAGATTACTTCAACTAATAAAAGCTTTTTTAAATCAACCACACAAGGAAGAGTGAGGTGGTTCGAACAACCAATGTTAATTTTGGCTTTTGGAAATGCAGGTGAATGGTGGAAATCGGATGTTGAAGCTGTTATCAATGAAGCATTGAAGTCCGGGGTGGCACCTAATGTCTCTGATGCTCACACCATTAATGGTCATCCTGGTCCTGTCCCATCTTGCCCTTCGCAAGGTACGTTATCATCCTAACTGGGTAATTCAGATTCCATGTTTAAACATTAATTATTCTTTATTTAATTTGAATTGCAGGAGGATTCACTTTATCAGTAGAACGAGGAAAGACATACATGCTTAGAATAATCAACGCTGCACTTAATGAAGAATTATTTTTCAAGATTGCTGGTCACCTACTCACTGTAGTTGAGGTTGATGCCACATATGTCAAACCCTTCAAAACAGAAACAATTGTGATAGCACCAGGCCAAAGCACCAACGTTCTTTTAACAGCCGACCACAGTTCCGGCAAGTACGTGGTTGCAGCCTCGACTTTCATGGACGCACCTGTGGCAGTTGACAATGTTACAGCCACTGCCACCTTACACTACTCAGGAACCCTTTCTACTTCCCCCACCATACTCACCTCCACTCCTCCTAAAAACGCCACCGCAGTAGCTACAAACTTCACCAATGCCCTTCGTAGCCTCAACTCCAAAAAATATCCTGCCAATGTACCATTAACAATTGATCATTCCCTTTTCTTCACAGTAGGTCTTGGAGTAAACCCTTGTGCTACTTGTGTTAATGGAAGCCGTGTCGTGGCTGATATAAATAATGTTACCTTTGTCATGCCAACCATTGGTCTTCTTCAAGCTCATTTCTTCAAAATGAGTGGAGTTTTCACCGACGATTTTCCCAGTAAACCGCCGGTAGCTTACAACTATACAGGAACACAACCAGCAAACTTGCTGACCACTAACGGAACAAGGCTCTATAGGCTTGCTTACAACTCTACTGTGCAGCTAGTTCTACAAGATACTGGCATGATAACACCTGAAAATCACCCAATTCATTTGCATGGTTTTAATTTCTTTTTAGTTGGTAAAGGAGTTGGTAACTTCGACCCCAAGAAAGATCCAAAGAGCTTTAATCTAGTTGATCCTGTAGAGAGAAACACTGTAGGCGTCCCTTCTGGAGGATGGACTGCTATAAGATTCAGAGCTGATAATCCAGGTACGTAAATGGCATTTCTTCCTTACGTACAACATTCAATGTCACATTTGGAAACTGATGATGAATTCGTGTTGATAGGAGTGTGGTTCATGCATTGCCATTTAGAAGTTCATACGACATGGGGACTGAAGATGGCATTTGTGGTGGATAATGGGAAAGGCCCTGGCGAATCTCTTCTTCCTCCTCCTTCTGATCTACCCAAGTGTTAATCATATGGATTTATGCATGCAAGTTTTTTCATGATCACAAGGAGATGTGCATGGATATTTATAGATGGCACAAGGAAGAAATTTGTTTTTTCAACTTAATCCAATAACAAGCCTTTGTTTTGCTCCAATCCAAATACAATAAATCTGGAATTCATTTGTTCTCATTTACTTACCATTTCATTATCTTTCTCTATAAGTTGCTTTTGAAGAGGTTGTATGCATATCTATATAATTATATTCCTCATGTATACATGAAATCATTATTAATTCCTCATGTATCTATTTAATTTTAAGGTTTTAAATATTAAATAATGTACTTTCAATATAAGGTAAATATGAACAAGATTTTGTTGGTATAAAAGATTGAGTGAATTTCACTAAAATTTAATAAATAAACGAATAAATTGGCAATAAACAAAATTATGTAATGAATATTATGAATTAATTTATTTGAAAAAATTTGAGGAAAGAGCTAAAAGAAAAGGGAGTAAGTTGTAAAGTACAGTACTGGGGGTGTATTAATTAGGTGAAAGTTAGATTACAGGTTGTCGGTTACTAGCAAAATGATTAAAAGAAAAAGGAGCGAGTACCAAATAATAGCCCCCACCACACACCCTTATTTAATAAAGAGAAAGCCTTTGGTTTCATCAATTATATGACAGGGCCCCTCTACTCTCTTGCTGGCCCCCACAGAAAAATCCATTATTTTGTGCAAAATATAGTTGATTTTATCAAATTCACCTAATACTTATTTTAACCAAACCTAGTCTTGCACCCGTTGCCTTCTATGCCAAAGGGTGATATCAGATCCTCAATTTTTGCTTAAGCCGTATATAAGTCCTTCATGTTTTTCTTTATCAATTAAGCCCCTTATTTTATTTCAAATGTTGTACGTATGAACACTTTGGCCAAACATAAGCTAGCTTCAACCTCGTTTCGTGCCTGCATGAATTTCCAATGTCAATAAAAGTAATAAGCAGCTCATATTTTTGAATCATAAAATTCTAAATGAAACTTCCAACATAATAATTTCATCTAAATTTTTTTATTACCAGCTCTGAATTAGCAAGTTAATAATAAATTCGGGTCAATGAGTCATGCTTAAGTCATGTCAATCAATGAGTACAATAGATCTAGATTAATTCAAGTATAATTCAAAATATTAAACATGCTAGAAATCTTAACATGAATTTGAGACAAGATTGTACAATAAACTAATATTATTTATTTAACATAATTAATTTATATATCGTATAAATTAATTAAATATATGTAATTAAAATAATTTTTATTATATGAAATGATATGATTAACTTATAAAAATAAAAATGAAATAGTATAGTTTTAAAAGATTAATTAATAATTAAAATTTAATATGACATAATTTATAAATTATGTTTAAATTGGATTAATAAGTTAACTTGTAATATAATTCAATTTTTATCATATTACTAATGAATTAATACAAACCTAATACACAAACTCAATTATAAATAATCTATTATTTTATACTCATATTAAATTAATAAATTATATTAATAATTATCATGCACAGAAAAATCAAATATATGGGCACGTGTGCATAGAAAAAGTTAACTTATAATTTAGCACTAAAAAAATAGTGCAAAAAGAGTTGCAATCTAATTCTTTTAATAAAAAAGAAGATGAGCAACTCCTATTATATTATCCATTAATAAAAAAAAAAGACATTGCAAAAACCATTAGTGTTGATAATGTTATTATAGAGAAATTAATATCTATTAGGCAAAATGCATAAAATAAAACAAAAACTGGAATTCTATTATTAATGTCATTTGTAAAAGGATTCAAAGTATCAAAATCAAAATCAATCATATCATTTTTATATATTTTGAACATAATATATTTATTTAAAATTTAGAACGGATAAAAACCCATGTTTATTACTATTGTAAAATTGAGAATAAGAATTAAATTTTGATGATATGTTATAAAAGGTAAATATTTTATAAATATTTTATATTATTTATAGGGTAGAGTTGGTGGGAGGAAGGGGGGAAGGGGGAGGGGGAGGTGGGAAGGGCAAAAGCGGGGGACCTTTTGGTCACATCAGGAAGGGGACCTCTGGCTTTGGTTGTATTGGTTGCGACAGCCAAACAAAGAAGGTGGTGGCATCATTTTACACACAACAAAAGCTTTGCGAGCAAAGGCCACATGGGTCCTACTCTGATTTTTCTATTATTTGATTGTGGGACTCCCACACTTGGAATTAATTGTCACTAACATATGCGATGATGGGAAAATTGATGATTTTTAAAACAAGCATTATATAGGTACAAGGGATTCAAGCTACGAGATTACATCTCCTTCACCATGATGTCACGCTTAATTGTTGGCTCTTCCATGCCTATCAATGTTTCTTTCATCACTCCACACTTTTCATTTTTATATTTTAACTATAAAAGTTCAAACTTACTTATAAATTCATGAAGCCTTTTTAATAAATTATTACAAGTCCAATTTGAATTGCAATTCTAAACCTTTAGATGCTAGTTTTATTGATAAATCCTTTTCAATGGGCAAAAACTTTTACCATGAGTGTCAAAAGAAAAGACAAAATAATACATGTTTTTTAAAATAAAGTTGGACAACCTTGCATGAAGATTATCTCATGTAATGTGATATTTGTATCAGCAAACTTATTGCAAAATATGCATTGTCGTTGGAGTTAGACGTGCTCTTAAATTGATTACGATGATTGGAAGCTTATGCCTGATATGCTTGAAGATATTATTGATTTGCGATGATATCATGATGATGGTTAAATTTGCATGGTTGACAGTCTGTTCCAGATTTGGGAAGCTTTGATCGCAGGTTTGCTTTAATTAGAGTTGATTTACATTTGACCAAGTATCGGGTCAATCCGATAAAGGGTAAAAGAGTATTTGGGCATGCAATGGATGACCGTACATGGAAATAAATAAAATGAAGGCTTTAGGGGCAGAGCACTGTCATCCAATCGAAGCGCAGCACGTCGTGAGATGAGGATGGTTAATGAGCTTTCTTGAGATGATAACCTGTTAAATGATGTTGGAAGTCTGCCCAATGAGAAAGTGTCCTAACCGTGACGGGGACCCACTTTTCACCAACTTGCCAATGCGAATGACCCTTTTCCCCCATCTCTACTGTTTCATATATCTCTGAGCCATTGTTTTGGCGGCTACTTGCTGGAACTGACCACTATTACCCGCTTCATCATTATTATATTTATATAACTGCCTCTGTGATTATACTTTACCAGTATTTAATTCAACTGCCGATCCATACGCGCAGAGAAACATTATAAATTTTAATGAGAGGCAACCTTTTCCATGAAGTTGCAGTATCCAACAGACCCCATTCTCTCCAATCACAGCCCACCACATTTAAATCTCTTTCTCAACCTCTTCACCATTCCTTTTAACCTTCTGATTCATTGCTTGTTTCGAGTTGCATCCCATTTGCTTTCCCTTTGGGCTGCTTTCTTTTTGATGCTCACTCAGGCTTCAACAAAATTATATCAGAGAGAAAGAAAAGCAGAGTGATTCCCTTTTTCTTTTAGCTTTTTTCTTTTTATTTTCCATTTTGTTTAAGCTCTTCGTAGAATCACTGTCTCAACCTGTTTCGGGTTTCCCATTTCAGCCTCTTTTCTTTTTCTTTCTTTCTTCTTCTTTTAAAACCTTTGCTTTCTGTCTTTACTTGTTGTCACTAACATACCAATCAAAGTACTTGAAGCTGCAGGGTGAAGCTTTTTACTTTTTCAACACTAAAGCTTTCATCTTTTCCAATCCTTGGCTTCTTCTTGTATTTAACTTTGCTTCCCTTGGAAGTTTAACTGGGTATAATAAAGATCTATCTCTTAGGTATTGGGTTCTAGGATTCCATACTGGAATATTATTTTCATTTAAAGGGTAATATGTGTCTAGTTCTTGAGTGATTTTAGTAGATTTTTTTTTTATTTGATTTTGGGAAAGTTGGGTCCTTTCTAGATTCCTTAGGGGGTTATGACTACACCACAAATAAAAGCTATTCTGATTCTTGATTTAACACTGATATTTTGTTGGTGAAAATCTCCACCTCTCTGCACTTTTACCATCTGGGTTCTTTTCTTTCTTCTTGCCTGATATGTTATTATAGTTGTTCTGGTCACTTTCTCTTTTAACAATTCGATTTCTTGCTATGAAGTGGGAAATGGAAGTTCTATCACCTACTCCTTATCTTCCAAGCACAAATTGGTTAATAGAAGAGAGTAAGAACGCTAATTGGACTCCAGCAGAGAACAAGATATTTGAAAATGCTCTTGCTTTGCATGATGAAGATACTCCTGATAGATGGCACAAGGTTGCTGCTATGATTCCTGGTAAAACTGTATGGGATGTTATAAAGCAGTATAGAAAGTTAGAAGCTGATGTTAACAATATAGAAGCTGGGCTGATTCCAGTTCCTGGATATAGTACTTCTCCTTTTACATTAGATTGGGTTAATACTAATGGCTACAATGGATTCAAACAATCTTATCCTCTTGGTGGAAAGAGAGCTTCTGGTCGACCTGCTGATCATGAAAGAAAGAAAGGAGTTCCATGGACAGAGGAGGAGCACAAGTAAGTCCTTGTTTGTTCTGTGTTCGTGTTCTTTGCTTGTGTTTCTAAATTTAATTTGTTTTAGTATGACAAATTATCAATAACTTCCAAATTCTGTAAAGCCGCTGAATCTGACGATATGGTGAATGTGGTGGAAAATCATGCTACTTTCTGTAGCTGGATTTGGGTGTAAAACGCTAAAGTCTGATATTTTCGTGCTGAGATTATTTGAACCATTTCATGTTTTTGGGAAAGTTGCATTACATACATGTTCTTGGCAGCTGGACCCTTCTTAGTCGTAACTATATTGTTTATAAACTGCAAGCTAATGGCCCTTTCAAATTGTCTGCAGGTTGTTTCTGATGGGCTTGAAGAAGTACGGCAAAGGAGATTGGAGAAACATTTCGCGGAATTTTGTGGTAACTCGGACGCCAACCCAAGTTGCTAGTCATGCGCAAAAGTATTTTATCAGGCAGCTTTCAGTAGGGAAAGATAAGCGAAGAGCCAGCATCCATGACATAACTACTGTCAATTTTAATGAGATAAGAACCCCGTCACCGGAAAATAAACGACAACAGTCACCTGATCAGTCCGCCGTGTTGTGTAATGGTGTTTCCATACCAAGAACACATTTTCAATGGAATCAACCAAATAGTGGAGCAACCAATTCAACACATGGAAATATGTTCCTGTCTTCTTCCCCATATGAGATCAACTCATATGGACTTAAAATGCAAGGTCACAATCTGCATAAAGGTTCTCTTCATCAGCCTTACATTGGGTCTCAAGCAATAGGTTTCCAAATGCAATCTGCCAGGAACTATCCTCATGGGTGAAGAGTGAGATGCTTGTAACATATTCATCGCCAAACATCTTGTGTTAGTTAACCAATATAGCTAGCCGTGTCAATGCTCTTACCATTTTTGTGTATATGTTCATCAAGAAAACAAGCTTACTTGAACTTGGAGGGGTAAAAAGGAATCTATTTAGCTTAAAATTTCTCCATTTTCCGAAGCATGAAAGCTAAGATAGAAGGTTGTCAAATCTGGGCTATTCTTGTATATCCAAACTTACATGGTATTGGATGAATGAATATTGTTGGGTGTGTAGCATATGATTCAGAAGTGAAGATTAAGATTAGACTTGAGAGTTACCGTGGGCAGTGCTTTTATCTGATACCTTAAAAGATGGTTCCTGCCATCCCATTTAAGATGAAGAAGAAAGCAGACAGAATTATGTATAAGAAACTGGAAAAATTCCAGGCTGATGGTGAGAAGAGGATAAGGAATCCAACATGATGAGCATCTAGGTTACATGTCTACGAAAATAGCGGTATTTGTTAGAATTATGAATGAATTTGGTGATAAAAGACGACCAACTTTGGCAGAGTCATAAAGCATTACGAGTTAAGTTGTCTGGAAAACCTTTTAGACTAATTCACTCGACCTTCAACTCTAGTAGAGGCTGACTCTGCATCCCACCACACCAAGCATCATATTCTTCGATTTTTTAATTAACCATGTTTCTTTCTTCCTTGTGAGATCTTTCCAATGGATTCTCCTACAAGGAAGATCCCCTTTAAACAGTATTAATTATCGATTTTATTACCTTAATCATTTCACTGTGATTTCCGAGCTTCATAGTTTATTAATGTGTAAGACCATTTCGCTGCATATTCTAGTGGGTATAAAGATGGAGTTTTGCTGAAGAAATTTTTCAAAACAGTTAACAATTACTTAAAAAGTGATTTGTTGACTAACGATTTGTCGCAAATACGCCAAATTAGATATGATGATTAAACGACTGAGTTTTATCCAACTATCAAATTTTTGATTTTGTACCTTTTCAATACCAATAATCATTTTGCTAATTCATCATGGCAACAATTCATTTTCTTGTGATATCAATCATTACATCAAATTATTAATGAATTATAAAGTTAAACTTCATTTAACTATCCTCATGCTTGGGCATCTTCATTCTACTCATCATGGGATAAACAAACATATTTATTAGATTTATTTTTGGATTTTGATCAAAATTCATAAGAATCTCATTTATTAAAATAAAAATATTTTTATTTTAATATAAAGTAGATATATATTTACATTATGTTTCAAATTCTGTTGAAAATGATACCAACCACCCCTGGCGTTAGCATTTGGTATATTCATACCATAATAAGCAAACCACCGAGCACTTGTATGGCCCCTTTGTGTATATCGAAAACAATTCATGAGAATAAATTATATGTTATAATTAAATGAAAATATACTAAAGTTAGTAAATTAGAAAGAAAGGCTAAGATTTTAAGGTAAAAAATATATAAAAATAGTTTTGCTATTATTTATTTATTCCATCTTAATTTTATTGTTTATACCTTATATTGATTATATAGCTAGAAATTTGAGTTTTTCATATGATTCACCAGACATCGACATGATCTAACCCAAAACCGGGAATCCAAATCATCACCCTTGAGCTTGAACTAGTTAAGATTTGAAAGAAAAACGTATGAGGAAGAGGGTCATATCGACAAACTTTTGTACAGCAAATGACAACAATAACCACCCATCTTTCTTAAAGAGAAGAAAAGCCTTTTTTCTCATGCAACTTGGTAGAGAAAAAGTGGCATTATTCTTCGCTTTATTCCCATCTCCATATCAACACCTTACACTTGAAAGTCACCACACTTTCGGTTATCCAGTTGCCTCTCTATGGCTTCTCCAACTATATTCTGATTCTTCTCCTACCTAGATCGGTCTCAGTCCCCCGGAAAAATATCAGAAAAAGGACTAGATTTCATTTGGGAAAATACTAAGAAGGTTGTGTGCTGTTGCCTGCTGAAGCAACTTTGATTCCCTACGCAGCTTCGTTGCTCCTCAGAGATCACTTTTGACAGGAGAGATAATATTTGGTAAGATGAAACAAAAGGGAGAAGCCAATAATACTAGTTGGGAATGGGAATACGATACTATAATTCCGAGATGCTAAAATGATGTGTTCCCTATTCCTTACATCTCCCATTCTTAACTGAACATTGCCAGCTTCTTCAACTGTATTTGATTTCTTTTGGAACCTTATTTAATTGGGAAGGTTGCTTAGCCCTTTTAAACTGGTTTCAAGGAATGACCCAACTTATCTTATTGTAACCCATTGTTTGGTGACCTTCTGTATATATATTAGTGAGTGATGTTACCGAAGTTAACAAAGCCTAAGAAAATATTGCTGGCTGGCCATATACAGGGGCAGGAAATTGCTTGTGAAACTCGGACCTTAAGCCGCCTTGCATCTTCAATTAATACCGGCAGCCCATAAATGTCAAATAAAGTAAAGGAAAATTTCATTCCATTATCAAATAATTGAAGAAAACAAATGGAAACCACAATAAACCCTTCTATGTTATGCTTTGTCAGATCTAAGAATTCATCTAAACTTTGACAAACGTCGTCCTTCATGCTTTGTCGTCTCTTGCTTCATTTTTATAATATCGTTTCCAGAGCCAATGTTTGCTCCAAACTTTTTCAATCATTTCATCAATCGGAACACCTTTTGTCTCCGGTAGTATAAAATACGCAAATAAACCCATCACGACGGTCCAACTGGCGAAGAAGAAGAAGATCGCCGATTGCATGCTGCATAGCATTGTCAGGAATGCTTGAGCAATCAGGAAGGTGCATAACATGTTCGTACTGACGGCAAAAAAGAATCCTGCACTTCGAGTTTCCAACGGGAAGATTTCACTTGGTATTAGCCATCCCAATGGACCCCATGACCACGCAAATCCACCGACGAATACACATGTCAGTACAAGTACAACAACAGCAGAAAACTTTGGCATCATGTTTGTTGATTTCAGAAACACTGTCAGAATTCCTCCCATTGCAATCTGCAACAAGCATGACGTCAGGTATCGGAGTCTCAATACTGGCCAGGAAAGTTCAGCAATTTAAGACATTAAACTACAAATATAAGCAGTGAAAACTGAATTTGTTTACATGGGAAATGAACATCTGAGCCGCAGCTTCTATAAGCAAAAACCTTCTTCCAAGTTTATCAACACAAAAGACTGCAACCAATGTGCAAACCACATTAATTAAATCGGTGACGACAGCTGACAAGAGCGAAGCACTGCTGCCGAATCCCATAGTCTGGAAAAGCACTGGTGCATAGAACATGACGACGTTGATGCCTGTAAACTGCTGGAAGATTTGTATAATTGTCCCGCAAATAAGCTGAGGCCTGTTGGATCTACTCATGAGCTTGGTCCAAGGGTTTTCAATTTGTTTCGCCAAGTCAATAGCATGACATATTTCTTCATATTCTTTGTCAACATTATCAACACCTCTGATTTTCTTCAGAACCTTTTTACCCTTCTCGCATTTCCCTCGCTCTACAAGGCTAGTTGGGGTTTCTGAGATTAAAAGAGAGCCAATCAGGAGAATCAAAGCAGGGCCTGCTGCACCGCCTAGCGAATATCTCCAGCCACGTGGATGAACATTGGAGGTGAAGTAGTTTATGATATTGGCTACCAGAATTCCTATTGTGATAAGCAGCTGGAAGCAGATGTTAAGGGCTCCTCTATGTTGTGGTGGTGCAATCTCTGATATGAACAATGGCACTGCCTGCAATAACAATTTAACTTTCTTCAATAACCACTTGAAACCTGTGCATTTGCAAAGAGCAATGTTATACGTTGAGAAATTTTGTACCTGGTTACCAAATCCGACTCCGGCACCTAGGAAAATCCTTCCAGCAATCAACATGGTAATATCCTTGGCAAAATAATTCAAGGCGGCCCCAATGAGAAAGAAAACCGAAGCCGCTTGAATGGTGGGTTTTCTGCCAAATTTCTTGCAAACATGAGAGGCTGCAAAACTACACACGATGGCAGCAAGGTAGAGTGAAGATGTGAAAAGCTGAAGCATTTGGTTATCGTATTTGCAGTAATTGTTTTCTCTTGCTCTATGCTTCTTGTGATAAACAGCTGGGAAAAATTCCTCCAAGAAATCATCCATTGATGTTACTCCTCCTATCAACAGCACAATCTGTTTAATCACAATGGCTACTTTCTTTACACAAACATGCGCGAGTCAGGAAAAATACGTACCAGAAATTCCAATGTCATAGCCAAACATGAGACCACCAAAAGCTGCAATGATAGTACAAATGATGACCTGGAAAGTAAGCTTGGCAGGGAGTACGTCGGAGCCACCGACAGATTTGACGACAACTGCCATGATGTATATCTAGTGTAGTTGGGTTATCGGATGTGGTTGGTAAAGTGATAGTTATATATATATACGGAAATGGCAGTGGTTGAGTTGTGAGAAACCAGATGAATGAATTTCTTCACATTTTTACTGAATTAATTAAATCCCGTAAATCTCTGGGAATCTTATCATGAATACAACATATTTGGTTATGGATAACTTTTTATCATCCAACTCGATCATTTGACTGTTGAAGGAGTCTAGTGTTGAATATGTTATTTTCTTACTTGAAACTTACCTTATCCATATAGATTCATTCAAAAATCAAAATCTTACTAATGCAGATTGAACTATTTGATATCCTATTTTAAAAAATAAAACCACCTGTAAATACATTACTTTATGCTTATTCATTTCAAATAACCTTATTCGCAACCTTGCTAAGCTTCTAAATAATTGCATTTTTGAGAGAACTATGTGAAATCAAATTCAAAAAATATGATCATTTTTAATTTTTTCATAAAATTCTCTGTGAAGTTAATTTCAATTACATAAATAATAAAATAAGAATGTTTGATTGCAATTAAAATCGTTCCTCGGACCAACGATTTCAGTTGCAATCTAACACAAATAGTAACGATTTCAATTATAGTCTAACATGTAGTAATGATTGACCCAAATTGTTAAAAAAATATATTAAAAAATAGTTAATATTACTTTATAAATTAATTGAAATGATAAAATAAGAATTAATTTTTAATAGTAAAAAAATTAATGAATGAAATCATAAGATAAAATAATGTAGTATTTTATTATTTTTAGAGTGATTAACAATTTTAAATTTGATATTTGTTTAATGAAATTTAAAATGTTTTATTGTTTAATATTTTTGAAATTAAAATAAGGGAGTAAATTTTTTAATTGAGTAACTAATATAGTAAATGTATGTAAGAAGATATATTACTAATGTTATACGAAAATACATTAATGATTATAAATGACATAATGTAAATTTAATATATTTTGTTGTCCATATTTGTTTAAATATAAATAATAAACTGAAGTAAATAATTATAATCATTAAGTAATTTTGTATATTAAAACGATATTTATAGTTGTAGATATAATATTTTAATTTAATGAAGCATATAATATTTTAAAAATTAATTAAGTTTTGTAATTATTATGGAAAAAATAAATTGATTATTTTATTAATTTTCTGAAAATACCTGTTAAAATATATTAATACTTATAAATTATATTTTTGTATTCCAGGAAATTTAATATATTTTATTGTACATATTTGGTTAAATATAAATAATAAAGTAAAGTAAATAGTTAGAATAATTAAGCAATTTTGTATATTAAAAACGTATTGATAATTGTAGATATAATATTTTAATTTAATGAAGTATATAATATTTAAGAAATTAAGCATGTTTTGTAATTATTATGGAAAAATATATCGATCATTTTATTAAATTTTTAAAAATATATATTAATAATTTATGTTAAAATATATTAATAATTATAAATTACGTTTTCATATTTAAAGAAATTGAATATGTTTTATTGCTTATAAAATAGTAAATTTAGCTACAGATACGGTGTGTTGCTGAATCTGTTGCAAAATAGAGACAAATTTGACTTCCATCTCGAATTCCGTCATTAAGCCGTTACTATTTTTTTGATTAATTTGCTTAATAATATATAATATTAAAAACATTAAAATTTTAATAAATACTCATAATAATAATAATAATAATAATAATAATAATAATAATATTGAATAATAATAATTAATAATAATAATAATTAATGATAATAATAATAATAATAATAATAATAATAATAATAATAATAATAATAATAATAATAATAATAAATACATAACTACTCCTAATAATAATAATAATAATAATAATAATAATAATAATAATATTATTATTATTATTATTATTATTATTAATACAAATACAAATTATATAATATAATCTTAAATATTATATTATTATTAATATTAAAATTATTAATATTAAATTATAATAATAATTTCATGAATTATTGTTAATAAGTATTATTAGTATTAATTATTATTAATTAAAAGTAAAATGAAATAATGAAAAATGCATTAACTAAAATGACGTTATTTTGGTTAATGGAAAATAATATCGTTTTGGTATTATTAATTAAAAGGATTTGTAAAAGGTGAAACGACGTCGTATATGGTTCATTGATCAAAATGACATCGTTTTCCCTCATCAAAACGACGTCATTTTGACTTAAATAATTAAAATGGTATAGTTTTGATAAATGTAGTATATTATTGTTCTCCCCTCTTTCTTATTGTATTTCGACAGTAACCCTAAAGGCATTCTTTTGATTTTGCAAAATCCTTTCGCCATTATTTCATTTTCTTATCAATTGAAACCGTAAAAGGAAGTTTCAAGTTGTGAAGTTTGGATTTCGATAATTTGTATGTCTATTTTCCATTCAAGATTGTATATTGGGATTTGAGTAATTGCTCAGAATTTGGTTGTTGGATTATGAGTAAAGCACTTGAGATCTAAGTAGGATTCAATTACCTTTTATTAGTTCGAATGGTTGACACCAAGGCTTTAAAATCCAAATTGTTGAGTTGGGTTTTCATACGATTTTGGTGATTTACCAAGTTGCCAAGTGACATGAGGTAACACCCTTTGAGAGGTATAAATGTATATATATATACATATATCAACTTCTGGTTCTATGGGTTTGTTATTACTGTTACCAGTTTGATTACTGATATACATACATATATGAACTTTGAGCGGTTGGTAATATTTGTAATGGATTTTAGGTAATCGATCGTAATTTGGTTGGTATGAAATTTGTTAAGTTGCATTGTTGTTGATCGGTTATTGCTTCCGTCAAATTAATTCTTTACAAGCCACATGTTGGAATTATGATTTTGTAGAAGTGAAAGTAAGGGTCGAATCCCACAGAGATGGCTTCAACCTCCTTATTTCTCTACGTTTAAAAATAAACGAAATGAATCAGAAAGTAGTTAAAACAAACAAAAAAACAAATAAAATTAAATTGGAGAAAATCAATAATAAGTAATTCTCCAAACTGAAAGCATTAAGTATTCATTAATTGAATATGATCATTGATTCATTAATAGTTCAAAGGCAATAATGGCACTAAGCTGATTATAGTTTGTCGAGCAAGTCTCACATGACCTAATCTTCCCTTATTTGTAAGACACCATGAAACAAGCTTTATGAAACGCCTCTAATCCCATAATAGATAAGGTGGAAATAGATTCTCATAAGTCATCCTAAAATTGCATTAGGAATTAGGAAGACCCGACTCTAGTTAATAGTTATGACCCAACATCCCTCGTGTTCAAACTAGATCCTCTAACCCACAAGAAGTACTAACACCACTTCAGCAAGTCGAGTGACTTTTCTATATCAAACAACTCGCTTAGCTATATGCTAGAACTTAGAGACATGCAACAGGCCTTATTTACATGCACTAAGAACAACAATGGTTCTATGCGATTCAGAGTTAAAGATAATAGTGCTTTGCCAATGGAATTAGGATCATTTAGATCTCATAAAATCATTAACGAATAGCTTGAATTGCTTCCAATTGGGAAAAATAATTGCCTAGCCTTGCATCATTGGTGAAATAAAACTAAACATAAATGAAAATAAAAATTGGAATTAGTTGAAAACAATAAAGTCAAACTAAAAATACTAGAACCAATATTCAAAAACCAAAAATCAGGAACCCCCTCTACATAGGAACATATTTCTATTTATAGAAGGAAAATAAAATAATAAAACTAATAAAAATAAATAATTACTAATCATAATCTTCAGATAAAAGAGTTTGAATGCTTCCTAAACACTTTTTCATCCAGCTCTAGGAGTTCAAGTCCAAGTAAAACTTGTCCTCGTCCAATCTTCAAAACTGGTCAAGTGTTGTCATTTTGGTATCTCTTATGCCTGCAAGCCTTATTAATATTCAGCTCACAGGAGTTTGAGTTTGCCTCAACTTCTTCTTTCTTCAGCTTTCTAAAATGCAGCTTTGCCAGGTATGCCCACAAGCGGTGTCCTGAAACTCCAAAATCAAAATAAGCTTTAAAATCTTCCATTTAAGCATGTTTTCCTAAAACTCACCATTTTGACCTGTAAAATACAAAATGTACACAAGTCAACCATTTTAACAACTAAACTTTACTATAATGGGTGGTTTGTGGGCATAAAAAATGACGTTTTGATGCTCGATCAAATTACCCCATACTTATCCAATACTTACCCTCAAGCATTCTTATGCCCATAAGATTATCTTACTTATGCCTACAACAGAACCATCCCTCAAACAAAACAGATAACAAAATGAAATTAACATCATTCCCTAATTTTTCTAGCAAGACCATTCATCAAGAAAATTTAATCATCCATCAATTTCAACATAAATCTAAAGAATCAGCCATAAAAAATCATCGCTTTGCCATTTTTATTCAAACTAAGTTCATAATTAGTTGGTAAAAAGAACTTGTTTCATCTTGCTAAGCATCCATTGCCCAACTTGCATTTTTCAACCATTAAATTGCAAAATTCATAAGTCAGGAATTATTCAATTCGAGATCAATAACGGCCCAATAAAGGGGATACTCTCCCTTTGCCAATGACTCCATTCACAAATCAGCTTAAGGAGAATTAGGCCCGATCCACCTAGTTTCAATCAACAAAGGTATAAAATAAATTCCTGTTTTAAGTGTCATTGTGCGAACCAAAAAATGACCTACAAGAGGGGAAAGTTCTCCCTACATTGGCTGCTTAATACACAAGTCGCTTAAGGGGCTATGAGTGTTGGGCCATACACAACCGGCCAAATATAGGTGTTTAACACTTACGTTCTTTTTTTTTCCTTCTTAATTTTTTATTTTTATGATAAAATGGAATTGTTAGGCAAGGAATTTCAGCAAAATAAAAACACGATTTCCAAATACCAACATAATTTTTATTCCAAGCAAAGCGCAGTAATAACTTTTGTTGGCAAACACTAAGAATTCAATCAATTTTGCTAAAAGTTTAGATGAACCATCAAAATAGAACATGCTAAGAAAAACTAGGAAATAACATCAATTCCATTAGCACAATGTTTTGAAAGAGGTTTGGTCAAATACAGGCATATGAGAAAAATAGAACAAAAATAAGGCATAGAACAGGGATAAATATGGCAGCAATTTTTAAAAATTTAATCAAGACCTGTCAAAGGACCAAAAACCTGAAAAATCTAACCTCAAGCAAGCAACAACAACAAGTAGCAACAGAGAAACAATGCAACAGAAAAATAGCAACCACAACATCTCCCCCCCACACTTAAGACACATTATCCCAATGTGGGCATAGCAGCATACAAAAAAAGAAAACAATTGCAATGGATAAATGAAAAATAGGAAAGTTTAGAACATTGCATAGTGGGGAATTTGTGCTGTGTGTTTCTCTTCTCACTACTGCATCTCAGAGCAGTGATGAAGCTCGCCAATGTCCGCATCAAGCTCATCCAAGTGCAAAAGAATCTGTCGTATCGACTCCTTTAAACTCACTATCAATTTATCAATTTGCTTATAGAGGGCACTGATTTCTTTTAGAACAGTAGCATCGATGGGACCTGCTGTTGGGGGTGGTGGTATGGGCACAGGAGAAGCTCCTGTGATCATCTTGGTCTTCCTAAAAACTCTTTCTCTTATAGCCACAATTGGCCTCGGCGTATAGAATTCAAACCAGGCGCATCATCCTTCTTTTACAATAAACCTATCTCATCGAGCATAAAAATATCCAAAGGCACCAAATCGACTGCCTTATGTAGATTGTGGTGGGCAGGATCAAATACCTGTAGCTGGATGGCCAGATGGGTGATGAGATATCCAAGTATAAGCCTTTTAGAACTGGCAATAGCGGCTCTGAACTGGGCAGTAACAAAACAGCTAAGATTGACTGGCTTCTTATGCATAATGCAATCCAACAGGAACAGCTCTACCCAAGTTACAATACCAAGTGAATCGTTCCGACAAGATAGGCTGTATATGATCAGATGGTGTAGATAGGTCAATGAACTATCAAATAGGTAGCTATCTTTAACAGAGGCTGGATCATATCTCCTAGTTGAGGCGAGTGCATAATGTTCATAAAGTGCATCAACATCTAACTGTTCTGGTAAATCATAGTATCCTTCAACATATTCGTCTATAATTTCATCAATGAAACCTATCATTAGATTAAATTCATCAATTAAGAAGGAAAATGATTTACCCATCAACCGAAAATTGTATAACTTCAGGGTTGCCAACCCAATGAGCTTTTCCTTGTCCAATTTGTATGTTCTGTAGAACTCATAGACAAGCTTGTAAAATACTGGGCATCTAATCTTGAAATACCTCTTCCACACTGTCCCTTTGATGTGTTCAAACACTAGCAGCTACAACTTCTCAATGGCAGAAGGATTGAGCGATTTACCTTGTACCACTCTCAAGTTCACAACCTTGACAAAAATCTCTTTATCTTCTTTAGAAAATTTTAAGTTTCCGTTAAGCTTGGACAGAGGAGGGGGAAGAGTTCCTCTTAACCTTTTTGCTTTGGCTCTTATAGGCATAACATCCTTGGATGTCATAGCAGCAGCTCCCTTTACTTCACTTTTGGGTTCTTTACCCGACTCTGCTTCCTCTGGCCCTGTCGATTGCTTTGGTGCTGGACTGTTGGATTCTTTGTCTCTCTCATCTTTTTGATGTCCTTCTGACTCAGTGGTCATAGCATCAATAAGTTTTTCTCTCAAAGCATTAGCGCTATCATCTACCACTTTTGGTGGTAGCCAAGATTTCTAAAATTGACGTGTTGCCGGTGGATTTCTTTTGATATAAACCTTGAGGCCTATGACTTTGGTGTCCACGGTGGCCTTGGGCAGCGACGTGAATGGGTTTGGTCTCTTTATGGGTAGAGCGTCATCCTCCGCTTCAATTAGGTTTTTACCACCTCGTCGTTTCTTGGATTTTGATCCACTACCAGATGAAGCGGCTCTTGTGTGCACCAATGTGGAAAGAAATCACAAGCTGAAAAAAGGTGGAGGAAAAGAAAATGAAATTGGGTTAAAGATGGGAAGAGTGTACATGGTAAAATAAAAGAGGGAAAGAGTTTTAAGTGAAGTGAAATCCTTAATGCCCAAAAACTCTTAGGTTTTCTAATTTTATTTTAAGTCAAATTCCTTTTTCACGCCAATCCAAAAATCTATAAAAAATAATTAACTTATCAGTAAAATTCTCCCCTAAGTGAAAGGTAAAAATGTTTTTAACTGAAGTAACTAAAAAGAAAACCTGCAAAATGCCTTATATGCATAACGCATATTAAAAAGAAACAATTAAAAGAAAAGAAAATGAAAGCTTGTGAGACGCCTTAAGGGCATAATGTAATAGAAGAAAAACGTAAAATAAATAAACAAATGAAAACTGGCGAGATGCCTTATGGGCATAACACGCATCCTAAAAATGAAATAAAACAAATAAATAAAAACAAAAAAATTAATTTTGGTTTTTAAAGTCCCAGCTCGACTTCGTACTCATTCTACTCATTTGTAGGTGATGTCAACGTGATCTCACACGTTGAACGAGTGTCAAATCCCTCTTAGAATGGCTTGAGATGATGGCCATTAACCTTAAACTGCTTTTTTGAATCAAGGCTCCAAATTTGGACTACACCATGGGGAAAAATCTTTTGAACCATGAAAGGTCCTATCCATTTCATCCTTAGTTTCCCTGAAAATAAATTCAGTCTAGAATTATAGAGCAACACCTTCTACCCTACATGAAATTCTTTGTGCCAAATCTTCCTATCATGGAACTTCTGTGCCTTATCCTAGTAGCTTGCTCCAGTCTCTCCGATTGGGGCTGACTGTCTTTTCGAGAATGGATTTGATCTTTCTATTTGTAACTTTGGTTTGACCATTCCCTTGCGGATGATATGCTGTGGTTATACGATGATGAACACCATACTTTCAAAACAAGGCAGCTACTTCTTTATTACAAAAGTGAGTCTCTTGATCACTAATGAATGCTTTTGGAACTCCAAACCTGCTAAACATATTGGATTTAATAAGGCTTACCATGGTTTTGGCATCATTTAATTTTATGGCTTTAGCTTCAACCCATTTCGAAACATAATCCTTTCGCACCAAAATGTAAACATTCCCAAATAAAGGTGGGAAGGGTCCTATAAAGTCTATACCCCAAACGTCAAAAATTTCACAAATAAAGATTCCTTTTTAAGGCATTTCATGTATTTTTCCTAAACTTCTAGATTTCTGGCATTTTACATATTGTTTATAGAATTGGTAGGCATCATGATGCAAGGTAGGCCAATACAGCCCACATTCTAGAATTTTCACGGCTGTCTTCTTATGCCCATAATGGCCTCCATAAGCACTGTTATGGCAGAAGTGTAAAATGGACTGGATTTCATTCTCAGGTATGCACCTTCAAATGACTTGGTCAGCACAATGTCTCCATAGGTATGGATAATCCCAAACATAATGCTTTGCTTGATTCCTAATCCTGTCCTTCTTATGCCTTGTAAGTTCATCTGGAAATGTCCTAGAACATAAAAAAATTGACAATGTCAACAAACCAAGGTGATTTCGTAATTACACTTAAAGCAATCTCATTAGGGAATTCATTAAAGAAATCATCAGGTTCAATGTTGGGCAATCTGCTTAAGTTGTCTGCAACTAAATTCTTGCATCCTTTCTTATCTCACAGTTCTAAATCAAATTCTTGAAGCAGAAGGATCCATCGGATTAAACATGGTTTGGCCTCCTTCCTTTTTAGCAAATATTTCAAAGCTGCATGATTAGAAAAAATTAGTACTTTAGTTCCTAATAAATATGACCAAAATTTCTCTAATACAAACAATACAACATAAAGTTCTTTTTTTTATCGTGGAGTAATTAAGCTGGACATCATCTAGCATCCTGGAGGCATAGCTGATCACATGAGGATCCCTCCCATTTTGTTACCCAAGCACAGTACCAACAGAAAAATTGCTGACGTCGCACATAATCTCGAATGGTAAATTCTAATTGGACGGCTTCATAATCGATGCTGAAATGAGTGCCTCCTTCAGTCAATCAAAAGCTACCTTGCATGCTTCATCAAAATTAAATTCAATATCTTTTTGCAATAATCTGCATAAGGGTTGCGCTACTTTGGAGAAATCCTTCACGAACCTCCTGTAAAAACCTGCATGTCCAAGAAAAGAATGAATCTCCCACACAGTGGTGGGGTAAGGCAAAGATTTAATTATATCAATTTTTGCTCAATCAACTTCAATGCCTCTTTTTGAAATCACATGGCCCAATATCAAACTTTGCTTAACCATAAAATAGCATTTCTCATAATTGAGAACCATACTCTTCTCAATTTAACACTGTAAAACTCTGGCTAAATTATCTAAACATTCATTAAATGAATTACCATAAATAGTAAAATCATCCATGAAGACCTCAATAATGTTTTCCAAAAAATCTGAAAAAATGCTTACATAGCCAGAATGACATCCTGTTGAATACGAAGGTTCCAAATGGATATGTGAAGGTCATCTTTTCCTGGTCTTCTAGAGCAACGGGTATTTGGTAGAAACCTATTTAACCATCAAGGCAACAATAGTGAGTCCTACCTGCCAAACGTTCCAACATCTGATCAATAAAAGGTAGGGAAAATGATCTTTACGAGTTACTGAATATAGTTTCCTGTAGTCAATACAAACCCTCCACCCGTTTTAGACATAAGTGGGAACCATTTATCCTTCCTCATTACGGACTACTGTTATGCTTGTCTTTTTGGGTACAACATGCACTGGACTGACCCATTGGCTGTCAAAAATTGGGTGTATCATTCCTGCATCTTGCAGCCTTAGGATCTCCTTCTTCACTACCTCCATCATGGCTGGGTTTAGTCTACGTTGGCCATCTCTAACTGACTTTTTATCAGGCTCCAGCAAAATCCTGTGCATACACGTGGATGGGCTTATGCCCTTAATGTCAGCTATAGTCCAACCAATTGCTTCCTTGGATTTTTTAAGAACTCCAACCAAGGCATTCTCCTCTTCTTCACTCAATTTATTGGAGATGATCACGGGTAGTATCTCTCCTTTCCTAAGGAAGGTATACTTCAAATGGCTTGGCAATGGTTTAAGCTCCAACTCGGATGCCTGCAAGGTTGAACGAATCAATTTAGTGTAAGGATTATTCAAATCAAAATTTCATTCAATATTGGGCTCTCCATTCAATTCGTCAATGGCCTACATCACTTCATCTTTCAAAGATAGCATCTCCTTATAATTTTTGGCATTGTTGAGTGCTATTCCAAGTTCATCTTCTCCATATAATTCAAAAACTTATTGTACACATGGCTCAATTATGCCCATAATATAGGCGTTGAAGACTTCTGGAGGGTATTTCATAGCATCATACATGTTGAATTTTATCACCTTTCCATCAAATTCCATGGTTGTCAGGAAGGTCTTCCTAACAAGAGATCAGATGACTTTGTGGAAGTTTTGCTGTCTATCTACATGACATAAAAATCTGTAGGAAAAATTAATTCGTTAACTTTCACAAGCACATCTTCTAAAACACCAATTAGATATATGGTTGACCTATCTACTAATTGAATCACAATACCTATCTTCTTCAATGGATCTACATTTAAAGATTCATACACACTTGCGGGTATAATGTTAATTGATACTCCTAAATCGCACATGGTGTGTCTTATGCCCATATCACCGATCATAATAGGGATTGTGAAAACTCCCTATCTTTGCATTTTGGTAGCACTTTTCTCTGAATTACTGCTAAAATAGTTTCACTCATATTCACATGTTCAAAGCCAATTAATTTATGTTTATTGATGCACAAGTCTTTGAGAAATTTGGAATACCTGGGTACCTGTCTTATGACCTCAAGTAATGGAATATTGACCTGTACTTTATGGAATGTCTCTAGAATTTCCTTTTTCTCCTTTCTCGTTTGGTCTTTTTCAATCGCTCAGGAAATGGGCATTGATTAATCACAGGTTGGATTACCTTCTCATGGTCTTTGGCTTTCTTCTCTTGCTCTTCTTCCTTGCTATCAATTTCCAGCTCCTTCTCCTAATGGGATTTTGGCTTTTTTCCAACTACTTCAGGAAGTGTTTGGCCACTCCTCAACGTCACAGCATTGACACTTTCTCTAGGGTTAACTTCTGCCTGCGACGGAAGTTTTCCTTATGACTCAATTCTGCTAAAAAATTGTGGCCATCTGAGACATTTGATTCTCTATATTCTTTATCCTGATGTCTATATTTTACTAATTTTGAGTCACAGTTTGCTAGAATTGCTAAACATCCTATTGAAAAGCATGAACATTAGTTGCCAAATTTTTTATAACATCTTCTCGAGACATATCTGAAGGCTTTTGTTGGGTTGACTTCTGCTGGAAATTTGACTGTTGATTGCCATAATGTAGGTTGGGATGGTCTTGCCAACTTGGATTGTATGTTTTAGAAAATGGGTCATATTTCCTCTAGGGTGGTCCTGGAAATCCTCTAACAGCATTTGCTTACTCCTCGGTTCCCTCCTCTTGAACTGAGGGGCATTGATTAGTCATATGATCTATTTGGGTACAGATTCTACAAGTTCTTGTTGGTTTCATGTTAGTTGCAAGTTCTTGTATAATAGATGTGAGCTGTTTAATTTGATTTTCATGGCTAGAAACATTTACCTCATGGACCTTTTTAGGCTGCTCTCTTTTAGTGCTAAAAGACTGGGCATTAGTAGTCATTATGTCAATCAGATTATAAACTTCCTGAGGTATCTTGTTCACTATAGCCCTACCACTTGCAGCATCCATCATCTTCCTTTCTATTAGTAATAATCCCTCATAAAAGTGAATCAAAAAGTGTCACACCGGCATTAGAGACCCTGGTTATTTTGTACTATGAATGTATAAGACTGATAGAATGTATACGTATATATATATATATATATGTATGTATGTATGTATGTATGTATTGATGCATTTGGTGATTAAGATGTGATGTTGCTTACTTGAATATGCATGTTCATGTAAAGCGTGTGTACGTGATGATGATGGGAAGAGAGGGTGTTACCGCCTTATTGAGATTTCTCGGTAGTATAAGGAGAAGACACCGTGTCTAGTATGTTATGATTGAGTTTTTAGAAGTGTTTATGCTTGAATTGTGACTTAGGTGCTCGGGAATGAGGGTAGAAAGAGTTTAGGTGGAAGAATGATAGTGGTACTGTGAGCGCCGGTTTCTGCCGGGGCCCAGAGCGAGGCTTGCAAAAGTCACGGACCAGGGACCGCACTTGGAGCAAAAGTGCAGTCTTCCTAAGGGGTTCCCTTAGGGAATGATACGGACTCGAAAGAGTCGTAAGGAGTCGCCACCGGATGGTTCTGGATTGGTCCAACCGACCCATAACATGAGTGCTAGTTAAACCCTTCAGAGATTGGGTTCGGGTGGTGGAGATCTATTCTATGAGTTTCCAAAATTGATTTTACCATTTTAATTGGAGTTAATTGTCCTAAGCAGGCAAGCATGCGAGCGTAATTGTAAACACACAGCGCGTCATGTGGATTGGTGTTGCAAGTTTGCACGTAAAATGACATATAAAGTTATATGGCATTTAGATGGCATGGCATATGCATGTCATGTGATATAGCTGTAAAAGTAACATGGCATATGCATGACATGTGAGCGTGTATGACATATCATATGTATGATATGACAACCTAATATGTAAGCACATATTATGGCAAATAGC
>CANYBF010826970.1:0-21794 GCA_948192965.1 Dalechampia spathulata
TTATTTATTAGATTAATCTTTGTATCTATTTTTTATAAATTTTTAAAAGTAATATTTATCTTTATATAAATTTTAAAAAATAATATTTATCTTTCAATTAAAATTAAAAAAGTAATACTTATTTTCATGTAAATTTTAAAATACAATATTTATCTTTGAATTATTAAAATTAAAAGGGGAGGGGTAGACTTGTATTTTCACTTCCTCCCCCCTCTTCCCACTTTTAATATGTATATGATATGATAAATTCAAAATAATCCCCACAAATGATTTTTCAAATCTCAAAAATAAAATAAATGTTCTAAAAATATTTTGTTTATAAATTATACTCAATATAAATATTTATAAAAATAATATTCTTAATATTTCTTTTATTCTTAAAAAATAAATTCACTTTCTTTTTAATTATCCTAAATTATAATTCATTTTGTAAAATAATAACATATTAAATCTCTATTATATTTTTTTTTAACCAAAATCTCTATTATATTATTTCTTAAATTATCTTTAAAATTAATGTAAAAACTATACAAAGGATCTAACTTGAGTTAATTCAAACTAGATTCAATTCAACTTAAGTTAAATAAAATATGATTCAAGTAAAATAAAATTAGTTAAAACATGTAATATTAAGTCAATTAAATCCAAAATATCATAAATCAAATATTTGAGCATATAGTTTAATAAATTAGATATAATAAAAAATATTAATATAAAATTTTATGATTTAAAGGGATAAAATATATAAAATATGAAGAAAATATTAAAAAATATACTAAATTGAAAAATTTATAAAAATACTTGAAATATATTAGAATAAAAATATAATAAATTTACATTAAATATCATAAAAAATAAAGTTTTAAAAATAAAATGGTAATTTTTATGAAGATTTTAAAATATAATATAGTGAAATCGCATATTTTTGTAATGATGCCTTATGCTAATGTGCAATAAACACCATGACCCAAGTCAGAGGATGAGTAACGCTACAGAGCCCAATCCATGGACCCAAATTTCGTACCCAGAAAGTTTACTGGCCCAGACAATTGGGGAGTTCTGTTATTAATCAACTCCAACAACGTACGATTCTCATGGAAAATGCTTTTAGTGCAATAATTTTATATAATTTAAAATTTTTTTCATCATCAATCATTTACAATAAAAAAATATAATAGATACGATCGGATAATTTTATATATAAATTTATCTAATTTTTTATGATATATATATATATATATATAAATATATTTTTAAAAATATTATATATATTAAATTTAATACATATATCTATGTACTTTTAAAATAGTTAACTAACATTATCTATTGTATATTATATTTATTAATATCAATAATATTTACTGTGATTGATATCTAATAGCTAGTAATCAACTAGGGTGCGAGGTAGTTATTATAGCGATGATGGATATAATAATATAATAAAATATTAATGTTAATATAGTGAAAAATTCTTTTAAATTAATAAAAATTAAAATTGACGTACATGTGTTGGGCTATGATTTATCTTAAAGCAATGTTTAATTTCCAATTAAAGAGAATTGCTATGAATATTAGGGAAATTCACTATTTAAATGAAATTACTAATTAACAATTATTTATTCAAATTCTGTAGTAACGTTTCATAAATAAAGGTAGTTTTATTTCCATAATATCTATATATCTTTTCCAAACGTAATAAAATAAAAGTAACACAAAAAAATACAGATTTTATTGTTACTTTTTAGATTTATAATTATATATAGTTTTTCAAATAATAAAAAATTAAATTAACAACTAATCAACATCTAATTTTCTTTTAAAAAAGATACCTTACTGAAATAGACAATAAATTAATGTAAACACTTCAAGGAAACCTCCCCATCAAAGAAGTCCTTTCAAATTTCAGTCTCGATGGCTTCAAAAGGAGGGCTGTAAGCTGGTCATCTCTCAGCGTAGTAGAACACAATTTCAGGGCTCAACCTTACATACTTTTCAGTGGAGAAAGAGGAATTTTGGCAATACTAGAATTGACTAGGAAAATTGATGATCTTCACAAAGCACTGTTCATTAAGAAAAAAGTGCAACAAATAGCTCATCTCAAGGCTGATCTTGACGAAACATGGAAAATGGGGGAATTATGTTAGCATCAAAGTCCAGAATCCAATGGTTATAGGCAGGGGATAGGTTTCATACCTCAATAGTGTAGAGAAGACAACGCAACCAATTAGTTCGATTAAAGGATAATATGGATGGTTGGTTGGATAATGATGATGCTCCACAAAATCAAATTCATCAGTTCCTTTATCAAGCTAGGGAAACTAGTCATTAAGAGAAAGTTGCGAAAATAATGATATTAATATCAAGCTGCTCGGGACAGTATCAATATGGATCCTACACATGATATAGGTCCAAATGGCTTTCCAGGCTTATTTTATCAATCGTATTGGAATGTAGTCAAAGGGGATATATCCTTGCAGCAATTCAAAGATTTTTTTTGCATAGTACATATGCTAAAGGAGATAAAACTCCCAAAGGTGCAGTTTGCTTCTTCTTTAGGTTAATATCCTTTGCAATTTTCCTTATAAAAAAATAGCTAAAGTTCTAGTCAATCAAATGAAACCTTATCTTAGTACTATCATTAGCCCAGTCTAGTCATCTTTTGTTCCAAATCACAACATTCATAATAATATTTTGTTGGTCCATGAGATTATGTATTCTATGAACACTATATGAAGTTGGAAAAAGTATCAAGTAATTATCAAATTGATATGCACAAGGCTTATAATCAAGTTGACTGGAGTTTTCTTAATAACATGTTTATTCACTTGGGTTTGCTTCTCACTTAACTGGATGTAGAATTAATGACAGAACTCCAATTTGTACTCATATACTTTTTCCAGACGACATTTACTGTTTAAACACCAAATTAATAATTTTTAATTGCCATAAAATAAAAACTAATCATACTACACGTGAATATTGCACAAGATCATTCTAACTTCATTATACTAATTTTTGCAAAATATGTAAATTCATTAAATTCTTTACTATATATTGAAATCTTAAACCGTGTAAAAGTAGAAAATCTCCGTCCCACAGGAAAGAAACTGCTATGTTTGACCATGTCGATCTCAAGAATAACGGTTGACCTTGACATTCTCATGACGATCATACCCACTACAGACAAAAGAAACGAGTCAAAACTTCCAATTCACTTTACCCTGATTCACAAAAGTAACGGTCCAGATTCCATCATTGGTAGCATCGGATGCAGAGAATCAGCTAACAGAGACATGAGCGGTGCACATTGCTGTAGCTGAGTCGGCAAATGCAATAAAACTGGTGCATGAGTGTGACAGCCTGTGACCAAGCCAAAACAAAACCGGCAACCTAATAGCCGTAAAAGGAAGACAAGTGTAGTACCCTCACGGGTAGCTCAGTGGTAAAAGTTTGGAAAGGATGATATTAGGTTACGGGTTCGATTGGTGGGGGAGTAACTTAGTTTGTAAGTCCCTAGGGGAAGGGAGGAGCAACAAGGTTTGTAAGCCCTGTTGAACTTTACGTCGAGAGCTAATACTCATATTTGTTGACTGAGATCAGATCCAGATTTACCCACCTATGATCCTTGGGGTTGGATTATAGGTCCAGGATTAGGGGAGCACAAGCACCGATACCTGAATTATCAAAAAAACAAAAAAAGGAAGACAACTGTAGCTAGCAAGTTGGATACGGAAAACTGGTGAATAAACCCATGATAAATATTTATATTTTGGTGGTCATTATTTTGATACAAATATTCATACTATTTGATCTTATTTATAATGGCGGTATGATTTTGGATAAATCATAACTTATTATTATTGTTTTCTGTTACGTGGGCGTAAAAACATGCAACGCACTGCCCATAATAATATCTTTGATATTTTATATAACTAAAAGATTCACATTTATTCCTTATCCTTAATTTCATTATTCTTATAAAGTCATAATAATAACATTATAAGTGGACCCCCCACGTCCAACTTGCACGAGGTGACAACCTTCTATAATCATAATAATTATTTTATCAAATTAAATATCTTTATTTTTAATTCCTACATTAATTTGGTGTTTAAACAGTTTAAATCCCTATTGACAGAGAGTTTTTTTTATCGTGTTTATTGATAATTATTATCAATACGTTTTTAAAAAGTCTAATTAAATTTAAAATTGGAAAATAGAACATATAAAATTGGATAATTTTGTGAAATTCCTAAAATAAAATACAGTTGTACAATACCGTTAATTCTGTTATTGGACAGGGATAATTTCGTACTTGCACTCATATCCTTCGAATGGCATCATGACTGGTAAGCAATTGAAGAAGAGAATGAGAATGATGCACAAAATCAATTAAAACCAAAGAAAAGAAACTTCTCTTTCTCTATCTACACAAAAATCTCACCCTTGTTTTCTTAATTTCCCTTTCAATTCATAATTTATAATCATTAGGCCTGTCATTCGTTGTAAATTCTCCTTCTTTCCTTTTCCCTCCTCTCCGTTCGATTGTGAATTCTACAAATCTTCTAGATTTTTCTGTAAATTTTAATACACAGTAAGTTTATATTGTTTCTCCTTCTCTACGAACAGAGGAAACTCTCTCCAATCTTTCATTTATTTCGTTCTTTGTTTACTCGTATTTATCTGTTAAACTGAAGGGTTTTTTCTTTAATAAAAAGAGGTTTGTAAAATCTTTAACCCATCACAGTCCGATTAGATTTTTCGCTGATATTCGTCTAAAGAAGATTTAAATTTTGTGGGTTTTCGAAGTAAATTAATGGGTGCTTGTTAAAATTTCATTTAATTGAACATCTGGATTGGTTTGGGTTTCCTTTGTGTTTTCTTGGTTTGAAAAAAGAAAGAACAAAAAAGGGAATTTTTTTATCTTTGTTGATTTCCATGGCTGTTTCAACAATAGCTTTATATGCAAGCCCACCTAGCAGTGTATGTTCAGCACCACATCCATGTCAAATAAACTCTCATGGACCTTATGATTTCGAATTGAATTCGAGATCTCCGTCCACAACTTCCTCTAATGCATCTCCACAGAAATCTGTGGTTGGTGGCTTGTCTTGTTTGTTCTCGTCTTCAACCGGAAAGCATACTTCTTTTGCTGGTGATAGAGAGGAATTGGGGTCTCTACGGCATGACAGAGGAGAAGATTTGAAAGAATTGAGCAGTTCATTTCGTTATTCGCCAAGTAAATATCTTGGTATCGGGTCTTCTATGAAGAGAGACCAGAGTCCAATTTCAGTATTACAAGGTCCAGTCTCTTGTTCCACCAGTCCTGCTATAAGGGCTGGTAGCGAAAAGAGCTCTGATTTGGGCCTTCAAAGCTCGTTCCGAAGTGGCACTAATGGATTGTTTAATGGATTCGTCAGACATGCCCTTGGATCATGTGTCGATTATGATTCTCCAAGTTTTCAGGCTGATGATATTGCAGTTGACGTGGGTTCTTCATCCGTTCCTGTGGATGAATTGACATTTAATATGGAGGATAGTTTTGAGGAGGCCACTAATGAGCTTTATGCCAAAGAATTGCTACTAGATGCTCAGCTGAGGCACAAAATCTTTTGTGAAGATGTTGTCATTAAGGCTTTCTATGAGGCTGAGAGAGCACATAGAGGACAGGTATGGTTTAAAGTTTGGAGTTTGTTTAGATTTTTTCATGCCAATCAGTAGATTGATGCGCTTGAGAAATTTATTGGTTGCTTGTTTTAGATGCGGGCTAGTGGGGATCCCTATTTGCAGCATTGCGTGGAGACTGCGGTTCTGCTGGCGATGGTTGGGGCTAATTCAACATTGGTTGCTGCAGGACTTTTGCATGACACGCTTGATGATTCTTTCTTAAGCTATGACTATATTTTGAGAACATTTGGCGCAGGGGTAGCAGATTTGGTCGAAGGGGTAAGAATATAACCTCTTCTTGTTTATTCTGAAATCGGGTGTTGGGAAAAGAAGACGACATATGAATGTTAGTATGTTGAAGTCCATTTTTCATCATTTTGAAGGTCCTTGAGATTTGAGAATTAGGCATCCAAAAAATAATTGAAGGAATATCCTTTTTTTGGTTGATTTAGTTGATATGTTTCATTTGACTCGAGCCAGTATATTTGAAGTTTCTGATATACTACTGTTTGAATTTCAATCAGGTATCTAAGCTTAGTCACTTGAGTAAGCTTGCTCGTGAAAACAATACAGCAGATAAGACTATTGAAGCTGATCGCTTGCATACCATGTTTCTGGCCATGGCAGATGCCAGGGCTGTACTGATAAAATTAGCTGATCGGTTGCATAATATGAAGACGTTGGATGCGTTGCCTTTGGCCAAGCAGCATAGATTTGCTAAGGAAACTCTACAAATATTTGCACCATTAGCGAATAGATTGGGAATTTCTAGCTGGAAGGAGCAGCTGGAGAATCTGTGCTTTAAACATCTGAACCCAGATCAGCACAGGGATTTGTACTCTAGACTTGTGGAGTCTTTTGATGAGGCAGTTATTGCCTCTGCAACTGAGAAGCTAGATCATGCTCTTAAAGATGATTCCATTTCATATCACGTTCTTTCTGGACGGCATAAGAGCTTGTATAGCATATACTGCAAAATGTCGAAGTATGCTCTCTCTCTCTCTCTCTCTCTCTCTCTCTCTCTCTCTCTCTCTCTGCGCGCGCGCGTGTGCGCTTAGCACGTGAGCAGCATGCTCACAATTGTCCTCGTTATCCTTTGGAATAGCCATTTTTCCCATTTGAAAGCTCTACTCAGCCAAGCAGAAAATGAATTCTTCACACCATCGTGTACAGATGGTAACTTATGGTTGCTGTGGCTTTTGCAAATACATTTTAGTTGGTTGGAATGTGATGCAGTGGTATAACTTCAGCTCGTTGCGTGAATGTACTGTATAAATGTTGCACCATGAAACTATGAAAAGCTGTTTTGACCATATGTCCAATGATATATACTGTATATTAACCATCTTTTCTAAAAAAATTTATTTTGAACAGGAAGAAGCTTAACATGGACGAGATTCATGATATTCATGGACTACGTCTAATTGTTGAAAACGAAGAGGATTGCTACAGGGCATTGAAAGTTGTTCACCAATTATGGCCAGAAGTACCTGGAAAATTCAAGGACTACATAAGTTGCCCCAAATTCAACGGGTATGCTTTGCTCATGAGTCAATATATAGTGTGATAATTGGAGATGTCGTTGTTTGCTGTAACTGTCGGTTTAACTTTAGGTATCGTTCACTCCATACTGTCGTAAGGGCGGAAGGTATGGTGCCACTTGAAGTTCAAATTCGTACAAAGGAGATGCATTTGCAAGCTGAATGTGGATTTGCTGCACATTGGAGGTACAAGGAAGGTGATTGCAAGCACTCGTCATTTGTGCTTCAGATGGTCGAGTGGGCACGATGGATCCTCACCTGGCAGTGCGAGGCAATGAGCAAATACCATTCTTCTTCTGTTGGTCATGCTGGTTCCATGCAGCCTCCGTGTACGTTCCCTACGCATTCTGATGGTTGCCCATACTCGTATAAGCCTCATTGCGGGCAGGACGGACCTGTCTTCATCATAATGATTGACAATGACAAGGTTCAATTCTTTCATTTCCTGATCGTAGTTTTGTTTGTTTCATTCATACTTGAGAGGAGAAAATGCTTATTAGGCAGTTGGACATGTGCTCTATCGATGTTACAGATGTCGGTGCAGGAGTTTCCTGCAAACTCTACGGTGATGGATCTGCTGGAAAGGGTTGGGCGGGGAAGCTCCAGATGGTCACCATATGGGTTTCCAGCAAAGGAGGGATTGAGGTTAAGGTTGAATCACGTGCCATTGAGTGATCCTACGTACGAGCTGAAGATGGGGGATGTGGTGGAGCTAACTCAACTCCAGCCTGACAAATCTTTGATGGAGTGCAGAGAGGAAATTCAGCGTATGTATGACCGTGGATCGATTGATGTTTCAAGTAAACCAAAGGTAGCAAGTGGCATGGCTGGCGGTAGAAGCTGAGCTTGTGGGCTATGTACAAATTAGTAACAATTTGGTTGTTCCTGTACATAAATATGTTTGTACAGCACAGTTACATGGTTCTGGCATGTGGACACGGTGACTAACTAAAATGAAAAAGCCTAAATAGAAAAGATTGATTTAAAGTCGGCAGCATCAACTGCAGGCTATTCGTATTATCCACCGTGCTTCCTTCCTGTGATTGTTAGTATTATAATAACAGGAAACTAGATATGGCCTACATGTAATACTTCTGAAGCTTGGTTGGAAATAATAAAAAATTAATAAATAAAGTACACCACCAGAAGTACGCTTAAGATTTTCCTCCCTTCACTCGTACAGTTGCAGCATTTGACAGAGATAACACGCAAAAAGTGCATATACTGAAGTGAATAAAAAGCTATATTAAGAAAACAATACAGCGTGCCACCAACACTTTCATAGCAGCGGTAACAGGAACGGAATTGTTCTACTATTTCTTGTCAATTCCTGTTAATACCGATACAGGAAAGGAATTGTTCTACTATCAATTCCTAAACATACAGACGCAGTAAGTATATCCCAAATGGGTGGTTGTTTCGAACATATCTGCATGGATATCACTTTGGGCGCTTACTAAGGGGAAAGGATACCCTTTGCGGGGTACTTTGCGGGACATCTGCCTTTGGTTCTTGAGATGAATTGGGATCAGCAGTTTCTTCATCATCCTCAGTTTCTTCCACCGTCTGGGCGGACTGCTTCCTTGGGATGGCAAGTTGATAGTTTGGGCTAATCAATGTATCTTGCTCGGGTGGGAGTGGGATACCAGGTCCAGCTATCGACTTGGGCAACGGGATCTTGTTCCTATTTCTAGCCAGTTCTAATAAAACCTGCGCAGTTTTAGCTCGAAGACGTTAGGCTCCAGCCACAACAGCTTGACAAACAATCAAAACAACAACTCGCCTTCATGTTTGGTACAGTTGTCATAGAAAAAATAGAACTTAAAATGGATGAAACAACAGGTAAACAAAGACTAGAAACTGCTATGTGAAAGAGAGAATTAAGAAAAGTGCTTACCTCTCTTGGAGGAGGTTGTGAAAAGCTAAAATTAACTTTAGACTGAATAGCAAGCTTGACATCATCGCAATCAATGGCAGACTTGCCAGCATGCTCTGAGTAAACCTGAGCATCTGTTAAAACATCAACAACATAACGATACCATAGCTCCAGAAATTGATGTATAACACGAGGTTCATAGTCCTCCACACCCATCGATTTAAGCAGCGATTTGACGATCTTTGCATCTCTTGGCAAGTCCTCATCTCCTTCTGCCATGCTCTGAACATAATCCACGGCACCACATCACATCAAACAGCCAAGCAAACATCATTCATCTCATCCAACAATCGTTTTTAGTGATTCTTTTTTACAAAATATCACAAAAGATTACTCCTTGTTAAATAATCAAAGTGAAATGAAGATGCTTGTAGAGCCAAAGTATGCAACTAACTTGAAAACAAGACAGAAAAGCACTCAAATGTTTAACAATGGGGGAAAATTGTGAATTTGAAGCAAATATATCTCTAAAACCTGACAGATAAATGTATAAAATCTCCAAGACCCTATAGGCAAAAGGAATTGCACATGTAATCGGTTAAAAGGAATATCGGAATTCATAAACTAACCTTGAAAATTAGGGATTTGGCGAGTGAGGGAGGGGTGGCGACTCAGAATGTGGGATGGAGAGGAAAAAGAATCAATAGAGATGGAGAAGGTTGAGAAAATCGTAAAAAAGAGAGAAATTATCAAGAGGAGAAGTGGGTGGCGCAAGCAAATTGAAAGATGAAAGCGCCTCGGGGGCTTTGAGGCTTTTATCAACCCTTTTTTTTTTTTTTTTTGGTGTTGGATTGGATTTGTTCTCGCACTATCATACGGACATTTTAAACAATTCATCATCTTTATTATCATAACAATCATTTATTATTTTTTTTATTATTATTTTATCATTAGAAATTACATCTAAATATATTTTTGGGAACAAATCATTCCAAATGGGAGCATAGTTTACCTCTATTTAATAAAGATATAAAGATATAAATTAAGTCTAAATATCCAATATTTTGTTGATATTGATAAAATAATAGCTGAAGTAGTTAGTGTAAATAAACAAGTAAAAGTGGGTGTATGCTCCATCAGATTTTATGAATAATTTTTTTCAAGTAACATTCTGATCCATTGAAAAGCGAGAGAATTTACATCTTAAAAATGGAGCTGACGAAAATGTGGCAGGAAATTCTTTTTAAAAGAAGAGAGATGAAGGAGCACTATTGGAGGATGACGATTAATCAGCAATAATACTACTACGTCAGTATATATATATACATACACAAAATATCCGCTTCGAGTTTTCTTCAGACCAACTCACCGATGCCTATCGTATGGAAAAAAAGTAACTTCTTGGTTCTCAACAATCAAATATCCTAATAGAATGTCTGACTGCCTGCCGACAGAGAGGACATTTTGGCGATACCTCACGTTCGACTGATATAGCACATGCCTGGCAACAAACAAGATGACCGCATGGAATGAACGCCGATCGCCTTCGCCTCATCAGACATATCACACACAGTTGTCCGTCTGGCACATCTCCCGTCTCCTCCTCTGCATCCATCTGAGAGACATCTGCATTGTCAACAGCATAGCTGTCTTGTTGTTGCTGAGACCGTCTTTGTTGCCTCCATGCTTTATACCTATTCCAATTCCTGAAACACATTGTCGAACATGGAATATGAAAACGACTAGATCTTTTATTCAATGATGGTTAAATTTATTCAAAACATCATTTAATTCAAAATTTGTGAGATCTTAAGATTTTATATCTTTAAGACATCCATGAACATGAATATCTATCCAGCTTTAAGTGTAAACATGTATGGATTAATTTAGATTTTGTATTGAAATATTTATCTAATAAATGAAGTTCGTATGGATACAACTCTAAACCTTTCAATTATAAAGATTGTACCATGTAAACACTCCATGAACCAAAAAAAGTGTTGTGTCAAATTCATAATAATCGTCATAAATGACATTCATAACTCATTTTATTCAAAATCAATTGACTTGTACTAAATACTAATCTACTCTACTTGTATACCACTTCTTCACATCTTTTCTACTGTGAAATTCTTTGAAACTTTCTGTTAAGTGTAAATCATCTATATCATTAAACATGAACCTTTACCTAGAGGCTCATTGAACACTTGATCTTATCTCAGAGATCCTAAGTTCATAAACAAATTTAGATCTCCTGCTAGCTCAATCCCATTTTAAGTAGTGCACATCACCATTTACCATTGTCCCATTTTCAGTGTTGCGTTTCAAAATTTGAGAAACATTGATAAAAGGTTTACAACTTTTCCTTGTTTATTATGCTTATTAAATATTCCTTTTTAGTCTTATTATTCTTTTTCTTTGATATTTGACAAAGGATAATTTGGACAATCCATAAGGTCTTTTTATTACATCACCAGTTTGGTGATACGCATCACTTAACATGGAAAGGAGGAAGTAATTCAGTGGCAAATTAAATGTAACTCCAACAAAACCCACCTCACAACTGCATAGCCAAGAATTCCGATCGAAAATGATCCAAGAATAATACCACTCCATATAAGTACTTTTGTCTTGAAGGCAAGATCTACCATCATTTGCTCCTTAGTCATATCTGATCTGCAACGGTACTCCCAAAAATAAATAATTTCATTGGTAGAAATATTTTCACAATCACATTTGTCAAGATGTGGTAATAACGTGAAAGCCAGCATACTCTTTTAAGGATTCAAATACCGTTATGTATTATTCCATCAAAATAAAAGAACTCATATTATATGACGACAAATTTTAAACCAGAATTAGAGCACCAATCATATAAAAAACAAATTATGAATAATATAAATATGTGATTCACTATCTGCTTACTGGCTATATAAATTCATGCTTAAGATTGTACCACACAAAACAAATCCATGAAATTAACTTGCAATACAGGAGAAGAAAAGAAATAAGAACGTTAATTAGTTACGATTGAAATATTGGATGCCAACTGCAAGCAACATTCTTTGCTTCGTTTGGAAAAATCCTCTAAAATTTTCCATCCAATTCCAAGGAATTTAGTAACTAACTTTCGAGTAAAAGAAAGTAACGAGAATAATGCACTAAAAAAATAGATGCTATAACATCTGCAGATAGAGCTGCACACTGAAGCAGACAAAAGGGCAATTCTCACACCCACAGAAGCAAAACAAAATAATAAAAGATGAGATTATCTTAGCTTGTTTCAATAAGGTGAAAACCAACCAATCATTTGGTCAAATATTTTTATCGCCATCATCATAAGAAATGCCAACAACAAATGCTTGGAATGTCAAAATTACAGAAGCTAGATGCAGCAAGAAACAGATTAATGACAATTTTATAATTTTCAATGTCCAATTGCAAGACCAACAAACTGCTATGGAGAAAGGCCACTTACAGAAAGAAGGGAAGATCCTGGCAAGATTTTATCTCAATAATCCCATCGTTAGAACTGCAAACACCAACAGCATTAATTTCTTTACCTAGCGGTAGAATTTTCTCCTCATCCAGCAGACCAACCTCCAATAAGAGAAAATTAAGATGTCAGCGTTAACAAGTGCACCAAAATGCCAAAGAAAGTTTTTCAACTACAGGTATTAGGGAAAGATGAAAGGTGGTTCTTGTTCATTTGGCATTAAATCATTTGACATTTAAAAATAATTGTTAAGGTACTTACTGGATATTCATGACCGAAAAGTGCTTGAAGGAAAGTATATGGGGAGGCATCAACAGGTTTCAGCTGATGGTAAACAGTAGTTAGAGGTAGAGGATGTCTAGAACCCTCCATATTCACAGAAACATAATCTGATTGTGGCCATCTACCACCTTCAACAAGAACAAAAGGAACCTGTTGAAGAAGCAAGATGAATTCCTCACTTTCAAATCCATCAAAATGATGCATAAAAAAAATCTCAACAGCTACAGGGAAGTTAATAAAAAGTAGCATATTCACATAGTTCTGTTTTGAGAAAAAGATGCCTAGGTAGCAATATTGCAATGTCCAATAGCTCAATGGCACAGATAACGTAAAGAATGGAATTTACCGTTCTTGACAAGGTTGATTCTTGTTCTCTCAAGGATCGTCCAAAGATAGCTCGTATATCTGAACTCCATCCAAAGAAGCCCTTCCATTCATTGTATATACACTTGACAACCACAATAGAACATAAATCCATAATATTAATATCACACTATCTTCCACTTTAAGTGCTGACCAAGAGAGTGTTTGGCATTAAAGAACTCAACAAAATTATGAATTCATTAGTACGATGTGTTTGATCCGAAGGAAAATTCATTTGGAATCCTAGTTAATTTAAACTATTGAAGTTATCAGATATTAAACTAAATTCTGTCGAAGTTCATGGAATTTAGAAATGAATTCTAGACTTTAGTTCACCTTTCTGTCATTCCCATAATAACTTCACTTTTATCCAATTAGGCATTCTTCAGAAGTACCATATCTCTTGGCCACTCCATTATTCTTAATAGTGAATTGAAATCTTCATTTAATTCTAATGAATTATAAATTTAATATCAGGAAAACTAGATACAAGAATTGAATTGCATATGAATTCTAATTGAAATGAATTATAGATGTGATTGGACGATAAAACACTACTGCAGATACAATTTTGAAAAACTTCTGAAAAACCCTAAAAGGGGAACTTGATACCCTAAAATGTTCTGTAAGGTAAATAATTAAATACTTACAGTTTGAGTGGTCTGCACGATAACAGCCTTATGACCAGATTCATGTGCCACCAACAGACCATTATTATTAGGTCTCAAGCTCTTCCAACTCCCATCAACAGTCGATTTAGCCTCCACATGTCCACGCAAAATCACGAGCTTCTGATTCTGATCATCGGACGGCTGGAGTTCAAGAAGAGAGCGAAGATCGGAAACTTTAACGGTAGGTGCGTTCCGGATTTTGCGAAGAGCTTTGGAACTGGAAGCGAACTTAAGAATTGAACGGACGGCCGTCAACGCTAGAGCTACACCAACAATCGCTCCGTCGAAGGACAGGGCCAGTTGTGACAATAAAGAGGCTAGGGCTTGGTCGTGGGAATAAGACATTATTCCGCATTCATTAGGTTGCCACGTCAACAGCTGGCACAGGGTGGTAAAGAAAGTTGGGGTTAGTGCAAGAGCGGGGGGGGCAAGGAAGGAGGAAGCGTATTTAGCAAATAGTGTTTGCCAGTAAATTTTGGTAATGAGGGGTGGATCCTTAATGCGGCGTCGTTTACTCGTAATCATAATCTAATCCATTTCGGCGCTTTAAAAATCATAGCAGCTTGTTCATTGGTCATGGATAGAATCTCACCGTTGTATTCTGAAAAATCATTACTTTGATTCTGTTAATAATTTATTTTCTTGATATTTTTAAATACTAACCAACTTAATTAATGGATTAGCTTGTTCAACAATTCGAATTCAATTTATCCTTCAAAATGACAGGCATGCATTTTTTTTTTATATTTTTTACAGAAATTAATTAGCTCATATGTGTTAAAACTATAAATTTTAGTACATTTTGTATGATAGATGACACATTTTGACTGCTTCCTATATATAAAGTATAATGATAAAGTCCTTTTAATAATTTTACCAATTAATTAAAAAGTAGTCATATTTTAAATACTATCATGCTTTAATAAATTTTAATTGCATTTTTTTTTATCATAATGATGCTTATATCATGCCATAAACTTGACATGTGTGTTCTTGATTATGGTTATGATCTTATTTCTATCTACATGCTAACCTATTATTTATACATAATAGGTTATTCATAACAATTGTGGAGTAACCTATGAAGGTGGGCGTGGGTGTCTTATATAAGCATCATGTAAATTCATATTAAAGATATGGAAGTAGATTCGTAACAAGATGGACTAATTAATATACTTTGACTTTTTAATTTTAAGACTTAAGGAGTATTGGGCAAATAATAACTTCACTTTTGAGAAATAATTACATAATTAACATTATTTTATCCATCCGGTTATTATTATTATTATATATTAAGAAATATTGTTTTTTTAATTTAACTAAATTCCGTATTCTTTTCTGTTTGTATATATCTTCAACTAATATAACAGCTTATTAAAGTATTATTATTTCTATAATAATAGTGTTTTCAGATATAAAATAAAGCCGCAAGGTCCTGAGATTAAGGGATATTTGATTTAGTGTATAAATCAACCAAACCACATGATAAGCTCTTAAATTAAATTTGAAATCTAACTTAATTACTTATAAATTTAAAAATAATTAACTATAATAGTTGGATATATATTAATTTATTTTTAAAGGTTTCAATTTTTTATAGATTAAATAAAATTTAAAAATTAACTCAACTTATCTTCGTCATTAATTATTTTAAAAATTTTAAATATTATATTTTCGTTCAAATATATTTTTATGAAGTATTTTTTTTATAAATTAGTTAAATCTTTAGACATTAACCATTTTAAATATAAAATTCATACTTTAAGATAAATAAATCTTAATATCATAATAAAAAAAATAATAAGCTTTTTCTGAGTTTGCTCATGGGAGAGGTTGACGGATTGAGAAGCCATTCTTACAAAAAGAAAAAGATAAATAATTACAATTTTTATGTTGTTAAAATTACATTAAATATTTAAATAGATGCATTGGTGTATCTAAAAAACTGAAACTTAGTGGAATTTCAAATGCTGAAAGATTATTTGAATGGGGATCATTAAGATACAGTTCCATGGTGGATGCAATCACCTGCATGGGTAAGTAGATTAGGAAGATGGAGCATGAAGAAAGGTTGTGATCAAGGTGTTCAAAGCATCAGGTGATTCAATGTTGACAGCATGGCCGGTGTCCTTGATGATTTCTACTCTTGATTTTGATCCCAAGTGCCTAATTTAACACAAAGCAGAACTTAGAAAGTAGGGTTACTAAATGGATAATAATCCAAATGGAAAGTCAAATATGTTAGACATACCTCTGCAACTGATAGGCCAAATCTAGTGGGAAGAAAATGTCCTGATCACCCCATATTAGCAGCGTTTCCTTCAATCACATATGTCGAACAAATCACTAACAAATAAGCTTGATATCAAGCGCACCCGAAATATTCAATACTCTTCCGAGTGTTGAGATAGATGGAGTGGTAACAGAATTAGATATTAAATAGAGGAAAATATAAATTCCTATTTTTATTTATATAAATTCATTTTTTTTTTATCTTTTATAAAAAAATATCCTGAAACACATTGGCATGGTGCTATTGGTATTACCATCACGTACGAGACAAACTTGGAAAACAACGTATCCAATATTTTTATCATTATTTGATATTCATAACAAATCAGTGGTTCGATAAAAACAATGTACAAATAATAATAAAATACCTGCGATATAATGGGAAGCTTCATGGCTGTTCCTGCTGTTGGAGACATCAAGTACTCCAAAAGCTCTAACTTCTCCTTTTTATAACTCTTACCCATCGCCTATATCACATATCGAATATTAATATCAATAAAATTAATAGATTTTTAATTTAGTTCATGAACCGGATGACTTACATTAATGAACTCTTGAAGGAAAAAATCAGGAAGCCATTTCAAAGGCTTTGATCTGTAAACTGCTAAATTCACCAACAGTCTTAGATCCCGTGGATTAGTCGGTACAAGCAACTCTTTTGGATCTCTTCCGATTTGCTTAATCTTCTCCATTTTCTCGTCGTCGTCGTTCCACCCTATTCCACTACTAACGATCACAAGCTTCTCCATCTCTTTTGAACAAATCTCAGCCATCCGATAAGCCACATATCCTCCATAGCTGATCGAGTACACCGAGTACTTATCAACGCCTAACATTTCTAGCCCTTGTGCCAGGCATTTTGCCTGAAACACGTCGGTCCGGTCTAGCCGGTTCGAATACGAATGACCGAAGAATAACAGATCAGGCATGTAAATATTAAATTTCTCGGCTAGAGAACCGACTTGATAGAGAAACTGCAGACGTGAATCACCTCCATAGCCATGGATCATAACCAGATTCGGCTTGTCGAATTTCCGGTGGCGAGAGATCCAGAAATGAAGGGTGGTTTGATCGTCTAAGTCGACTGTGAATGATGTGAGGCCGCATAGTTTCAAGTATACAGAAAGGATTACATCAATAACAGTGATAATGATCGAAGGTCGTGGATTGAAGGTGAAGGAAGTGGAAAGGAAGGTTTTAAGAATGGAGAGTGTGATGGAAAGGTAGAAGATGAAGGATCTCAAGAGCTTTGATGAAAATAAGGTCATGGAGGAATAATTAATCATCTTAAATTATGGAATTGAGATTGAAGGATAAAGAAAACCTGTTAGTGTTTTGGTTATGATGTGAACTGGGGATAGTTATAGATAGAATAGGGAGTTGGTCATTCAGTTGAGGGAACTACTTTGTCAAAATAAATCTTTATTTTTTTTAAGTTTTAGCAATTAAATATTTTCAAGAAACATAAATTATTAATTAAATAAAATATATATTCATGTTAAAATAGTACTACATATTTATGAAATTACTGTTTAAATAAATAAATAAATAATGGTAAGTTTTAAAAAGAAAAAAGAAAAATCTGAGCAAGAGTTTAGGAATAGCAAACCTGAGTGATTACTTTTAATACAAGTTATTAGATTACTAATTTGGATTAACCATCCGTATGATCTCTTTAATTATACGTTTGGCTCATTGCATTGTATTGTGTACACCTAACCCAATTTACTAATTTGGTGCAAATTTTTTTAAAAAATCTTGATTTGGTGTGAAAGGGAAAAAAATTCTCGATTTGGTGTGAAATCCTAGTTGACCACTAGTTTCACCAGCGACCAGATGACGTGACAACAAAACGATGATGTGGTAATGACGTGTCAAAGTTGGACACCGATTATAATAGCGGTTAAGTTTCTTTGATGACATAGCGATAACATGACATAAAATCAAAATTGGCCACCGGTTATAATTATGCTCAAGTTTCTTTGATAACGTAACGATGACGTGACATAATATTAAATAATGATTAAATAGTATAATATAATGATTAAATAATAATTAATTATATTGAATAATAATAATTGAATAAAATTTAAAAAAATAATAATAATTATTAGTATTATGATTATTAAATTGAATAATATTAACATTAATTATTATAATATTAATAATAAGTAATAGTAATAGTAATAATAATAATAATATTATTATTATTATTATATTGTGATTTATATAATATTATATTTTAATATTTTAATAATAATAATAATTATTATTAATAATATTATAATTATTTTTCATTCATAATAATAATTGTACTATTATTATAATATTATTAATAATAATTATTATTATATTAATAATATTCCATATAATATTAAAATATAATATTATATAAATCATAATATAATAATAATAATTGGTCATAATATTATAATTATTTTTCATTCATAATAATAATTGTACTATTATTATAATTATTTTTCATTCATAATAATACTTTACTATTATTATAATATTATTAATAATAATTATTATTATATTAATAATATTCCATATAATATTAAAATATAATATTATATAAATCACAATATAATAATAATAATAATTATTAATATTATAATTATTTTTCATTCATAATAATAATTGTACTATTATAATAATATTATTAATAATTATTATTATTATATTATACTATTTAATCATTATTTAATATTATATCACATCATCATCACGTCATCGAAGAAACTTGCCGCCATTATAACCGACGGCCAACTTTGGTTTTATGTCACATCATCGCCACATCATCAAAGAAATTTGGCCGCCATTATAACCGGCAGCCAACTTTGACACATCATTATCACGTCATTGTTTTGTTGTCATATCATCTGGCCGTTGGTGAAACTAGCGGCCAACTAGGATTTCACATTAAACGGGGAATTTTTTTCCTTTTCACACCAAATCAAGATTTTTTAAAGAAATTTGCACTAAATTGAGAAATTGCCCACCCTTTTCATTTTGCAGCTTGTATAATATTACTCCAAATATCCTATATTATCTCATCATTATTTTAAAATTTTATGCTATATTTTATATATGCATGATCTATACAAATATTTTGATTTAATTAAAATATTATTTTTTGAATAATATTCTTTGATAATATTTAATATAAATTAGTATTTAAAATTTCAGTAAATTGTTGATAAAAAGTTAATATTTTTAATTTTAAAAGTGTTACACCCGTAGTTGAGACCCTAGTAGTTTGTACGCTAGTATATGGATAGAGGTCTGTATACATATGAGTTTAGCTATATGTTGATGACGTGTATGTATGTATGTATGTATGTATGTATGTATGTATGTATGTATGTATGTATGCTTGTATACGTGTATATATGGATGTATGATGTTGATTGTGATTGTATTTCATGCTACTTTCACCTTATTGGGAAGCGTGACTTCTCGGTTGGATGAGGGACAGTGATTTTGATGTGTTTAGGTTGGTTTTGGAGTGTTTTTCACAGGTTCCAAGTGAGTTAGCGATTTCGATTTAGACATGTCTTGATTTTAGGCATGCAGTACGGGCGTACGGATATCCGTACAGGCGTACCAAGCTCGAGGGAACAGGGAATTAGAGGTCCTGGAGTCGGTACGAGCATACCAAAAGGTTGTACAGTCGTACCATTACTCGCATGAAAAGTTGTACATCAGGAACTTTAGGGTCGTACGGGCATACCAAATCTGGTACGGGCGTACGACAACTCGCAGGAAAATCGGTGCATCAGGGTTTTTAGGTTGGTACGGGCGTACGGGTATTTGGTACAACCATACGCGACTTAAAACATCATTTTTAAGAGGATAAACTTAGGCTTTTCTTTGACTTTCTTTCCTTTTCTTCCTCCTAAACCCTTTCCAACATCCCTAAACCCTTAGAGATCGTCTTCCTTCCAGGTATTAAGTATATCGGAGTTGATTTTGCAAGACTAGAAGCTTAGAGAAGTGATTAGTCACTAGAAGCGTTACTTCTTACAGGTTAATGCGAGTTTGTATTGAGTTGCTCTTTGCTTCTTTTATTGCTTTAAAGCCAATTGAGGCTTGAGGATTGATGTTTGGGGATTGAATTCCCGTATTCGCCTATTATTTGGTTATATGAGCTTGTTATTAGTTAAGTTAAATGATTCTTGCTTGAGATTCTATACGTTACTCTCGCATGATAGCATATTCATGACATATGGGATCGTGAATGCCTAGACAGAGCGAGAGAAAATGAAGAAAGGCATGCTGGATCATATCTTACAGGATTCCATAATGGAGTCGTATATTATATTGCCTGCTACGGGAGTTGAGTCTCGAGACATAGGTAAAACACAAGAGCCTACAGGCCATGATTACAGTTGTCCTCCTTCGGGAGTTGAGTACCGGTACATAGGGATCCAGCATGGGAGTATATTGTGCACAATAAAGGAAAAAGAAAAGGGAAAGAGAGTACAGAACAGAAAGAGAGAGAAGGGGGCATGTCACACCCAGCCCATACCCAGGCAGACATGCTCCCGTAGCACAGACAGCGGCCCCCGGAAGAAGACCAATGCCTGTACCACCAGGGATACCTCATGCAACGTCGTATGGGGACACGTCTCTAAGCCTAATGGTGGTTGTGCGATGGAAATAACGTGATGCGCAATCATAAACCTGGGATCCATTCATCATGCACTCAAGCAACAAACAAAAACAGGCAATATTGTATTTCATATATACAAAAAAAATTGTTATACAAGAAGTGAGTGCGTACATAGACCACCAAAAGCTATACAATAAGTACATGACTACTGCCACCCTAGCTACACAATCCTAACAGGAGCCGGAGTATGCTGCAGAAGTCCTGTACCAGGTTGAGATCGATTCGTCTCAGCTGACGACCCCTATTCCTTCTCGGATCGCTCTCCCGTGGGCTCTGAACCTACTTTCATCAAATGACAAACGCTGAGATAAAACTCAGTGGTGCTAGAAACACATGTCAACAATCGTAAAATGTATAACAATTCATCATAAACATCATATGTAATGCAAATGCCAATGTTTCTATCATTCACCCTCATTCACTCTTGTTTTCCTGAATTGTGCACATTCCTTTCACACACGCTGGATCCCGATAGGTACCGGTACTCATCTCCCGTAGGAGGCTATATCACTGTTGAGTGTTCTGCACTCTATATCCATCTCCCATCTCAGGAGAATATATATATATAATGATTCTCGAAGGAATTCCATTCATTATTGATCCAGTGTGCCCAGAGCTGAGCTCTGCCCTCATTTCTCATTTTCTTTTCACTCTTTCTGTCCTCATCAATCACCGCCATGCATGTCAGCATGTCATTTACATTAATTCATCATAAACATGGAAACTAGAGCCATTCATTGCATTAACACGCAAGGAAAATATCCATCCAAGCATTTCAATCCTAACCATGCATATAGCACGCCTCAATCAATAAAATACAAGACAGAACCACAAGCCTCGACTTGATTCAAGTCTTCCGGCAATAGAAACATGCCGAAAGTGGCTAAACACTCAAAACTAGCACTAACACAAGTCACCTAGCACATAC
>CANYBF010827018.1:0-26364 GCA_948192965.1 Dalechampia spathulata
TATCATGGACTTCAATATATAGTTTAATACTCCAAGTAAAATAAGTTCATTCAAAACATTGTACTATATAATGAATAATGCCTTTATTAATGAAAAACGTATAGTACAAATACACATGATGCTCTAAGCATACACTAACAAAGCACACCTGTTAAACATAAATGCATTTACTTCTTCTTATGTACCCAAATGTATTTGGGTCATTGGGGTTTAGAAGCATTTATATCATCACTCCAATGCATTTTCTTAATTAAACATCTATTAGTTGTATGCCCCTTTTTATTGCAATAATGACATACAACATTTCTAAACTTAGAATGATTATGCACATATTTCTTCATAGATGCTTGATGATGGTTATGATTATAAGAACATGAGCAATGATGCGCCTTATGCATATGTGTTCTTTGAGTCTTAGGATGAACATGTTTCTTTTTGAAATCATTAGGTTTTTGTTATGATAGAGAGGCTTTGATAAAAATAGTACCCTTAGAGGTGTAGAAGGAGTTTTGATTAAATCCAATACCTTCTTTATTACCACTAAGTTTTTGGTATTTTAAAATAGTGCTTATCTTTACCTTACCTTGTTCAAACCTAGATAAGTTATCTTTTAACGAATCCTTTTCTTTCAAAAGCTTTGAATTTTTATCCTTTAAAGATTTATTTTCCTTTTCAAGACTTTCAAGTTTTATCTTACAAGATTCAAATTCATTTTGTAAAACAGTTTTCTCTTTTGAAATGGATGCATGTTTATTTTTAAGCAATTGATGCTTCCTAGCTAAGTCCTCATACTTTCCTAAAAGTTCTTCTAATAAACCATAATCATCATCATTATCAAGTTCATCATTACTATAATAAGATTGAGATGATGTGGTTACCTCATCGTTTTCTTCATCATCCAAGAATGCCATGAAGCAAAGGTTGGTTGCTCCTTCATCATCGGACACCTCCTCATTCAATTCACTATCATCATCCTATGTAGCCTTCAATGCCTTCTTTTTGAAAGGCTTGGATGGTTTGTTGAGATGAGGACATTCATTCCTCATGTATCTCGGCTTGTTGCATTCATAGCAAATGATTTGATTCCTTCTTGGATTGTCCCTTTGGTTGAAATCCCTTCTTTGTTTGAATGGCTTCTTGCCATCCTTTTCAAGCTTCTTCTTCTTCATGAGAAAGTTCTTGACACATTTGGAGAGAAGGGCCACTTCATCATCAATGTCCCCTTTGCTTGTAGAAGATGTATTTTCTTCTTTTGATGCCTTGAGTGCAATTCCTCTCCTCTTATCTTCCTCTACCCCTTGTTTAAGGGTAATCTCATGTGTAAGAAGCTTCTTGAGAAGCACATTGATTGCTAGTACAAATAAATCATTTGCTTCTTCAATGGATGTCACTCTAGCCTCCCAATCCTTCTTAGGCAGCACTTGCAAGATTTTGTTGTTGATATCTTCTTTTTGATACATCATGCCAAGCTTCATTAGGCCATTTGTGATTACCATGAATTGATTGTACATTTCTAAAATTGATGCATTTACCTTCATTGTGAACAACTCATATTGATATGTCAACAATTGAATCTTCTTATTCCAAACTTGATTGGTTCCTTCATGATGAGTCTCCAAAGCAGTCCATACTTGCTTTGCTGTGACATAATGTGATACTCGACCATATTCCTCACGACTTATAACATAATATAATATGTTCATTTCCTTTTTATTTCAAAAGTTTGCCCTTAATTCCTCCCTGGTTCACTCTTCTCTATCTTTGAGAGAAACAATGCCATCAATTCTTGTTGTTGGAGGAGTATACTCTTTTACCATCAAGTCAAATAATTCAATTCTATCATTGTCCAAGAAGACTTCCATCCGGTGCTTCCAATAATGATAATCCATTCCATTGAAGAATGAGGGTCTTGTAAATGATTGACTCTCATTTGTTGTCATAGGATCTTTAACTCAAGAATTTTACTTCTTCTAACAATGAGCACCAATGCTCTGATACCAAATGAAAATCCTTGCGGAATAGGTAACACGTATTTGGTTTATAGTGGTTCAGCACTAACTCTTGCCTACGTCCACTTCTTCTAAGTCTCAACTTAGGGTTCCATTAAATCACAATCAATTACAATCGGGATTCCACAAATGAATCCTAAACCCCAATGTTTTCTAGGCTCACACTTAAACCTTTATAGAATCAATCTCACAAACTCTCAAATACAAATTAATGCCCAAGCATTAATCATACACCAACCCATAAAAGCAAACCCTAGCTTTCCACAAGTGGGAATACAATGAATGAGAATTTACAATTGCTAAAAATATAAAATACAAGTAAACTTACTTGTTCTTGACAACAGAAGCTTAATGGAATAATTGCTCTACAAAACTAGCCATTAGGAAGAAAGATATGAAAATTGTATATGAAAATAGCTGTTAGAAAGGGTTTAAAACCTTTCTTTTAAGTCGCGTATGGTTGTACCTATCTTTGTATGTCTGTACAGATTTAAAAATCACTTTGAAAAAATAGGAGGGAAATGTGGTACGGTTGTACCAACCTTGGTACACCCATACCAAAATAATTTTCCTGACAAGCAATTTTCCTGCGAGCTCACATACGACCGTAGTACTTAATGGTACACCCGTACCAAAATAGATTTACTGACAAACCAAATTCTTGCGAGTAACAATATACACGTACCATGCTCTATCAAACAATACTCACTTGGTACGGTTAGCCGTATGGCCGTACCATTCAACTAAGCAATTTGGTATGCCCGTACCAACACAAAAACATACATAAAAATAGCAAATAACTTAAATTGACTCACATGTGACACACACATCAAAACCTAGGGTCTAACAGAGACTAATGTGATCATAGAGAAATGATGAAATTATAGAGAATAGAGGAATGCAATTCATAATCACATTCATTATCATATAGCATATCATTGCTACAAAATAAGTGGAATGTAATATATATTTGCATTCGTTAACATACAATGTATCATTCCTATAACAATGATATATGAAATGTAAACATGGTAGATATATGGTAATGTTGTATGATATAACAAATTAATGATAAATAAATATTTATAGCATGACACTCTACCTATAGTTACATATCAATATCTGATATTAATTTTATAAAAGTGTCTATAGAGTGTATTGGATTGTTATACTTATGGATTGACATAATTTATTAGAATTAATGTCATATTCATACATTCATTATCACTACTTTAATTACAATTACGTCTAGTCATTTTTATTTATTTATTTATCTATTTATTTTATTTTTACGATTAAATTATTAGCGTAAGAAGTTATTAAATTAAATAAGACTAATAATTTGATAATTAAATTATTTTGTTATAATTATAAATAATTGCATTATTGGTATGGTATTGAAATATAGTTGATGTTTAAATTATATGTAGATATTTATATTGTTGGTATTGCCTTAGAACATAATTGCATTTGATGTAGGAATGGTTATTAATAAAATATTAAAAATTGATGTTATTTGATAAATTTTATGATAGTGGAATAGTGAATGGATAATTCAGATGAAGGTTAAATTAGAATCATTTAATAATATTCATGTACATCTAGGCGATTTAGTTTATAAATTGAAACATAGAGAATTAAATAAATCTTCATTAGTATTATCATGTTCATTGTTTGTATATGCTTATATATATATAAATGATTATCATTTTAGAGGAATAATAAATAATTACATATCAAAAATTTCCTATGATTTATATTTTAAGAAAAATTTTAAATAAATGTATTAATAAACAAGATTGTGTGTCATTTGGGTTATTTTAAGCTTCCTTATTAAGATTTTTTTTAGAATAAGTGAATAATTAATTAAATGAGGTAGATAGTTTAACAAAAATATAAATCATGAATATTTAAATTATTATAAAATGTAACTGGGAGATTAGACAATATTTACATTGATTTATGAATTATATACATATGCTATTCGTGTCAAAGCCATAAAATTTATAATGATAAATATTAATTAAATCTATATTAATATATGTAAATGTTACTAATAAAATATAGGAAGAGAGATATTTACCGTAGTGGAAGCATTGAGGAGGTGCACATATATCTTCTGGAATTAGCATGGAACGTTGGGAGGCTAGATAACAATTTCTGGAGAAATCTACTGAAACCCCATCGTAGATGGTTGGATAACCTTGCTTCACTTAAGTTTTTTCTATCAAGAATTACCCCTGAAATCAGTAGAGAACCAAGAAGGGAAACTAATAGGAAGCTAGTGACTTAACTTAGTTGGTCTTGTACACCATCTATGGGTTGTCATGCTTGAGCCTTGCTAAATAGTCAAGAGGGAAGTACACCGTGGAAGTGAAGGTCGCATGCTGGCCTTGTTGCTATGTAGGTGAGTAACCTTTTTGGGCGTTGTATTGGTAGCAAACTAGGGTGCGTGCTGCTTAACTCAACGTAAAAATGAAACTTTTGAAGAGCCATATATATGTGTTATGTGCACCAGAGAAAACTAGAACTGTCGTATGTACCATTGTGTATAAATCCCAGGAAGAAATTGGAATGGAAACAGAGTTTATTAGTTAAATTATAAGTTGTTGGTTAATTCGTATTAACATGATAATGAATTCAAACTTTGGATATGCATAGATAGCTTTAACAACTAGATTGGAATGCTTTTGAGGTAGTGATTTTGCATCTTTCCTTCGATGGGTGTAGTGTGTATATATATATAACACAAGATTTGTTTAGGAGCTAGTAATATATATAAATATATATCTTTAAACACCGGAAACGTATGTATACATGAACATCTAACACCCAAATTGTCAGATCATAACTCCCTATAGGAATTAAGTCAAACGGGTATTAAATGTTTCAATGATTAAGTAGAAACATAGTGGAATTAGCTGCTGACATCTTGGAATCTAAGCAGCTCTAAATTGAATGTACATGATGCTCAGTGTAATGGTTAATTATGGCTAGAAATGTCATGTTTTGAGACAGGTTTACATGTCCAAACCAGGTTATTAAATGACTAAGTTAGGTGGTAATAAGACATCCTTTTAGAATGGTTCAGTTTGTAACCATTCAACCGTGAGTTCATTTATACTTCTAATGGATCACGCGGAAAAATGATTTAAGCAGCCAACTAAAGATTTCACATACAACTTAACTAAGGATGCACAAACGTATGTAATGAAGTCTTGGCAGTGTGATGAGTTGTTATTACGTGCAAGAATTAATCTAACTAGAGAGAGAATCAATCTCTCACTAGAATCTTGATGTGATTCTTGGTACAGTATAGGCGTGCGTTAACAACGAGCTATATGTATGTCGAATGCAAGATATTAAAATTGTAAGTGAGGCTTGAATACATTTGTTTTTTGTATGTGAATGAAATAGGAAAACCTGATAAGAAAGAAACTAGAACTCCTTTTTAAACTAAACGTGAAGTAGATGTTGAGAAGAAAAAACATTGGAGAGGAGTGGGAAAGCGTAGGTAACAGGCAAGGTAGAAATAGTGGATCATAAGCATGAAACACATAATCACATGTCCAACTATCTTAATTGCACCTTAAACTCCTAATTTAACCATAGTTTTTATGTCTTAAATTCTGACATGCTTGTGTGGAAAATGGTAGACTTAGATAACTAAAAATTTGACATTCAGCAACCCTGAATTGTGTGCATTAAACAAGAACTTGAGCTGATGGTGAGCCGGTGAATTGACGCGCTTGGAGAGGATGATGACAGCTGGTTATATGTTAGAAATCCACTTTATTAGTAAGCTAGATTGTAATTGATTCGCATGTATATATATATAGGATGGCGTTAGTGATGAACCTAAGAAAAATCAAAGTTAAAATAGGATTAGTAATGTGTACAAAAGCTAATAATTAAATTAGAAACTTGAAATGGATTAGATGGAAAATGAAGCTAGTTGCGTGTTTGAATTCCTGCATGAAGAAGAACATGTTTGCAACCCTTGTAAGTGTGTGTGCAAAGAAATGGTTATCTACTGCTTAATTTAATTATGGTTCAATAAATTGAAACTTAGAGTTATGAGATGTATTTTAGAGTCATAAAGAAGGTGTAAAGATTTATTTTAACAATGCACGCATGGTTGTTTAAACATATAACATATGATGTGTTCAAATAGTATCATTAGAGGGTGATGCAAGCCATGATTCAGCTGGAGAATTATGTACATTTTAGTTAGTGGTGCAATAAAAAAATTAAGGCAAGAAGTACATAGAGTTGGCATGAATAATACATTAGAAGAAGCAGAGTATAAAACAATTAAATTGGGACTAATGAATTGAATACATTGAATCGAGTCTTTGTAAATACTATGGTTGTAGATTATAGGTGATCTGCCATGTAAGAGGGACAATATAAGGAACAAAGCAACAAAGAAATAGTAACTAAAAACACATAGAAGCAATGGAGTTCAAGTATTTCATATGTACTTTCCTAGGACAGTTTTGGACTGCCTACTCCTCATTTAAGAGTCCATATATATTAGAATTCACATGTTTAAATCCTACTCAATTGGATTGAATCTTGCCATTAAGTTCCGTATGCGTAAAGAAAAACTCTTATATTATAACATTAATTGGAACATTGATATATAAAGTTTGAATTTACTACTTGTTTTATACATGATCATATGCTAAATTGATTGGCATAGAATTTTATTAACACTTATATGAGTATGTTTGCTAATTAGGTTAAATTAAAATCATAAATTTAACCATCAAGTGAATGATTATTAAATTGACATATTGTTCAAAAACTATAAATATCTAGACTATAATAAATTGGTAAAGTAACATTATGTAGAATGTGACACAGTTTTGATTTATATATACATATGGATGATGAAAATATATCTAAATGACCAAAATACTTATAGGAATCATTTGATTAAAATAATGAAAAGAGAATTTATGTAAAGAGACGAAGATAACCAAAGGGACGCCACCCCCACTGCATAAACGGATAAAAGCAAAGCGAAAACAGGTTTGTGTCTATTACTAATAGGAATAAATAATATTCCCTAGCATGTTATACCAATTATGATAGTAGTGGTTTGATACATATTATACATTTGTTACATTTTAGAAATGTAAATAGTGTTAGTTATATTTATGTTTATTAATTAGTATCTACAAATAAGATTATCTTATATGCAATAGAATTGTTATATTTTATTAATAAAATTAATTTCAATTATGTATGTGTTGTATCACAACTAGCTCTTAAAAATGAGATTAACAGGTAACAAATGACCTATTAAAGATAATTATTTTATAATCATATTTAAATAATTAGGCTATGAACAACTAATGTGTATTTAGTCGATATGTGTATATAGGAATGTCTATTGAGATAATGATTATTAATTCATTTGTTTGAAGTTACTTTTAACTTGTAAATATATATACGAATTTGGAAATTAATGACGAATGTCGTGGATTACTTTATGCTTAATAATAGTTATGCTATAAATGAAACTATAGGTAAAAATAAAAAGCTTGATGATTCAAGCTTTAGAAAATAAAAAGCTTGATGATTCAAGCTTTAGAACGTAAAATATTATACATATTTAATTATTATTCATTAATGATGGTTATATGATATATGGATATTTTGGATGGTTATAGATTTATAGTTGTGCCATTATTATTGATTCAAGATTCATAACATAAAGTGTTACAAATATTTAATTATTTTATCTTGATGTTAGATATGTGATGTATTGACGAATTTCAAGATGTTATTATTTACAGCTATACTGACATTACATAATTGCATACATGATAAAGTCATGCATCATAAATTATTAGTATAATATTATGGAGGAATAAGGGAAGTACAATTATATATATAAATATATATAGGGTGATATAAGGGTGGTATTAATATAGTTACAATTATAAATACAGATATATATACAAAAAATATATAAAATATAAAGGTACTGGGAAAAATAAATAAATCATTGAAAATATATCCAATACAAATTATGCACAATCAAAGATAGAGATTGTTATGATTACAGAGAAATGATGAATTCATAGATAAAGGTGAATTCATAAAGGAATTATGAAATGATAGAGAATAGAGGAATGCAACATACATTTGCATTCATTATCATATAGTATATCATTTTTATATGGAAAGAGGAATCCAATTTTAAAATTTATATTCATTGATGCTAATTGTGTTGTCGCTATTATTGATTGATAAAGCAAAATTATGATTGATTTATGAGAAAATTCTTGAGTATACAGAATTAGCAGCAAAAATTTCTTATTTATTATTATAATAATCTAATATTGTTGGGATGGTTTTATTATTGCTATTATATTGATTGTCAAAAAGATATTTTGGTTGATCTATAGGAAAGTTAAGTTGTTTATAGAGATGGTTGTTAGAAATCATTGTTTATTATCGTTAGAGTTATTAAATAATAATGGGATGATTTTATTTATTATTATATTTATTATGATTAATTATTATGAATTTTCTTAATTTTTTTTATTTATTAATTATTTTCATATTATAATGAGATTATTAAATTTTATTCAACATTCTTAATATTAGACACCATTGAGTTTTATTCTCAATATTTATCATTTAATGAATACAGGTCAAGGTAATTCAAAGGGACGTTTGGACTAGTAAGGTACCAACACAATTAGGATAATTTTGGTACTTGAATGACCTTCAGAACTATGTTTGGACCATGTAATATATTCCTAGCAGATATTTTATGATGCAACTATCATTGTACAGTCTAAAGGTAGTAAAATCTTTTGTGATTGTAAGTTAGCTAAGATGCTAAAACTATCAAGCATGTTGCATATCTAAACTTTATAAATGATGTTTAAATACAAGAAAATGATGGATAGCATGTCATAAATATGATGTGAATGTTTTATACGATAGGTGATGCTAAAACTACAAGTTATAAAATAGACCAGATATATTCTATCGATGTAAAAAAAATTATAGATCCTTTATAGTGTGATTAATGAATTCCTAATTATTTGGTTTTTATTAATCACCCTACCGGAGCATGTTTCACTGATCAAGTGTGATAATTAAGATTATTAATTTACACATATGAATTAATATAATTGAGATGTGATATGATGTTAGTTTAGACATATGTCTTGCCACAAATATTGACATGACTATATTGATAACAAAACTATTGATATTTTCTTATTTTGATATATTAATGCAATGTATGTGTTTTTCTTAATGTAGGTACTGGATATGCACTTATGATATTTGGATATTTGTGTGGAATGCAATAATAACTATTGAATGTATATCATTATGAATGCAATTATAATATAATAATAGAATACATTTTAATAATTTAGAGTCATGAATAATAATTGTTATTACTATATCTGTTGTATATTACCTAAAATATTTATCTATATTATTTATGCAATTTTAGACATCGTTGAGTTTCATACTTAGCGTTTATCATTTGATGAACATAAGATAGCAATATCGAGATAAGGAGAGACTGGTCAATCATCAATAGGTGATTTTTTATAGTTTAGAGATACATGACTTAAATCTCAAGATTTTCTTGATAATTTATTTTAAATTTGATTATCTTTAAAATTTGAATTAAAATCCTTATGTTGTTGGTTTTGACTTTAAATTTGTAAGATTGACTTCATAATATATTTTGAAGTTTGAATTTGAATATGATATCATATTATGATCTATTTCAATTTAAACTTGAATTTATAATTTATATCAATTTTATTTTAATTAGCTTAGATTCTAAATTTGAAAATTTGTATTTTATTGAGATTCATTGTTAGGATTTTAGAAACTATTACTCATTTTTTACTTTGAACTTAAAAATTTATTAGAATTTCAATTTCATTTGATTGGATTTTAGGAGATATTGATCCAAAATTTGAATGTTTTTTAGTTTGTTTTAAATTAGATTTTGTGATATTGACTTAGGATAATAAATAATGTGATATAATTTGAATTAAGAATAATTAAGTTGGTTAACATTGTTTCATTTGAATTTGAACTTATTTTATTCGGATGATTGATTTTGCTAGATTTTTGAAGTTTTGAATTCTTATATGGATGGGGTTTTTGATTGTTCAAAATTCAAATTTTATTTGTTAGGGATGTGAACCATAAATTTCATTGGCTTTGTCAAGGTTATGATATTTTTCAATAATTTTAGTTTGATTTTCATTTTATGTTTTATTTCTAAAGGGTTGTAAGTCATAAGTTTCCTTAACCTAATTAAGATAATAACATTTTATTTATCTTTTCATTTTTTTGGATTTTATGCCATAGGTTTTTATGGTCTATGGGTTATGGCTATCAAATTTTACTTCTTAAACTTATTATATAGATGGTTTAATTTTATGTCTTATTAATTGATGAATGGATTATCATAATCACATTAAATTCTCATCAATTTAACTATCATGATTATCACATTTAATTTAGTCAACACTATATATTAAATAAAATACATATGTAATTTAATATAGACTTAATTGTAAAAACTCATGTAAGACGAAATTGAATTGAATTCATGAATTTCATAATTTGATAACTTTTATGATTTTTGATACTAATTTAGTCATTGTTAAATCATTCATAAATGTCTTACTTACTCATGTGATTCTTGCATTCTTCATTGTTGATTGTACATTAGTATTCATATATTCATAGATCTTATAATCAACACTTGAATAGTCTAGGCTCACCTTGCTTACACTCGCATCTTCCTATTTAAGATTTCTACTGATTAAAAGGTTTTAAGTGTTTAAAATGATGATAATAGTATAAATACCTTTAAGATTGAGTGGAATTTGAAAGTAAAATATTGATGTCATTCAAGGTTTAAGGTAAGGGTGCTTAATGAGTGTGAATGATGTCCTTAATGTAAAGAGACAATGATATTATAATATATTAAAAGATCATATATAAAATTATATTCTCTATCCCTAGTTGAGTTGTCACTATAAACGAGCCAATTTAGGTCCACTTAGGTGATATATAATTATATAATATTGTTGATCACAAGGATCTATATAAATATATATACTCACACAAAGTCAATATTGAAGAAGATAGAATTACTACTTAATTGCATGGGAAATTAAAGTTACAAAATCATGAGGTTCATGAATTACAAATTCAATGTCTTCTTATAAGTGTTTTCATTATTAAATCTATACTAAATTTCTTATATTTCTAATTTCAAGCAATTACATATTATGCATTGTAATTAAACATGGATGTTATAACATTATATTTATGGTAAATTTAGTATGGTGATTTCTAGCAAGCATAAAAAATAAATCAGACAATGAAACATATATAAAGCATAAAATAAAGAAAATAATAAAAAGCATCACAACCATGACCTAAGATGATGAAAACTTATGACTTACAACCTTGAAAATAATTAATTAAATTTTATCTTTATTAGGCTAAATATAATATCATGTTATTTGATGACTTATTTTGATTCATGAATTATTATAATTATGGAACTTGTCACAAATATGGTTATACATATGTCTTTATGAATTTGGTTGAATAACATTAATCTTATACATTATAAAATAAGGCTTAAGTAAAGTGCTACACATATTTAAGGATGAATTCAATAGGATGTATTATATATGTCAATAGAATAAGTTGAATGAAATGTGTTATTTACATTATTATTATTAATTGTTAAATTTCATCTTATGTATTATGATTTGATTAATAATATATGTTGTATGCAATAAAATTTGATCATATTAAATTAGATTATATGTAGCATAAAGTTGGTGATTCTGATTGAAGACAATACCATAAGTATATAGGTCAGTCAAGTAATAAAGTAGAAATTGAGTTAACATATCCAAGGACTTATTCAAAAATCAATTGCTAATTGAGCATTAAAAACCATTTTTCTTGAATGGTTAAGTACTTATTTCAAGTATTATAATAAAAAGAAAAATTAATTGAAATAGTTAAAAGACTAAAAATACAAAAAGCAAATTAATGAAAGTTTCTTTAAAGAAATTAACCAAATATATATACAAAAAGGTAATGGGAATCATCCAATCAATTTTAATTCAAATTCAAAATATTTGTGAGAATCAAAGAAACAACCTATCACTTTCTCAAGTAAATTAAATTTCCTTAAATAATCATTAACATAATATAAATATGTTTGAATCTCATTATATAGTAATTAAATTCAAGTTACCAAACCATTTAAGTTAAGAGTCATCCTTTTATCACACCTTGGATATTATATTTTCCCAAATAATAACATTAAAAAGATTAATTCATTCAATCTATTTTTAAATTTAATCTCTTAATAAATTGATTAAAATTCCAAATTTAATTAAGAAGTGGTTAATTTTTTAACTAGAATTAAGTTCATGAATCAATATCAAACCATAAAAATCAATCAAGAATCACCAACACAATTAAGCATAAAGTTAAAATAAAATAAGAATCTTAACCCATTACCCAAAGAAATTACCTATCTATGTAAGAGTTTATGTTTGATTAAAACATGTGCAAATGCAGCAAAATGAAAATTTAAAATTTTACAAAATTTATGATAATCATGGATCTGGTAATTATATATATGAAAATACACATAGAACAGAGGAGCATGACATATAGCATAGTCAAACTTACATTATGTTGATCTCTTTCATTCTTGTACGTCTGAAAAGTTATAGTACACTTTTCTAATCCCCAAAGTAGAAGATCTCTAAACAATCCACATAAGTATAAGAGATCAAGTTAGTAAACAATTTAATTTAATCAAATACATTCTAGAGATTAGTAAGAATGTGAAAGAAAAATGGATGTAGAATTTTCAACTTTTGATTGATCTCTAACAATTAAAGGCCACATGGAATATCTTTGTTTTCTTCTTTTACTTCATGGTTTACTTTTTAAACAAGGAATAGAAGAGAGGAAAACATGAAAGATATGTCTATCATGCCCTAATTATATTTATTATAACATAATGTAATTAACAATTAAGGTTAGGGCTTAATGTTAGCTTATGTGTCATACCCATAAGCATGACTTATCTTAGGGAGCATATGGCATGTCAAACATGTTTAAACCTTAATTATACACATGAAAATCATGTGCCTTCTCCCTTTTAACTTAAAACATTTATGTGCAACCCTTGTGATGCATGCATATGTAAAATCACGTGCATGACATGTACATTGCATATGCTACCTTAAATCATATGTATCTTGAGTTATACTTATTAGATTTATATGATCTTAGTATCAAATTAAAAATCTTTTCATGTTCTATCTCATAAATATTAAATATTAAAGTTATCTCATAATGATAAAATAATATCTCATATTGAATCAACATCCATTCATAATTCTCAATCTCTGCACTTTTAGTATGTGACCTTTTAAGTTCTTGATATGTTGGCAACATATTTAAATATTATTAAATCTTATTTGATGGTATCATATATACAATATGATTACTTAAATGCTAAATGATCAATAGTTTAATTACAACCGTTCCATACTAGACACCATGCAATAAAATTCTTTCATATTCCACTATCTCGTTTAGGTTTGAGTATGAATAAATGTCAACTTAATGCATAATCAAGTATATTAGATCATTTCCTAAACTTGATATTTCATACACTATAGTCTTTATTCCTAAAATTCCCCTATGAATCACATTCACTATTAGATATTCTACTTTGGCCAGAGATTCCTGAATTAAAAATTACTACATGAATCACTGAGATAAATCTCCTACATTTATTTGGGATCATGAATTCCTTATTAATATACAAATATCTTCAACTACTTCATACTATATCCAACCTTTAAGCAATGAATGCCTCTTATGGAGGAATAAAGCAAAGAAGTTAAAGTATAGTAATTCATATTTAAGATAACCTTGAAATCTCAATTCTAAGAATACTTGCACTATTGATATGAGTGAGATATATTTCATAGATGTAGATAAATTATCCATATGAAATCTCATTGATAAGATCTCTAATGAATCAGTACTATATTATTCATTCACCTGTTTACTTTAGATATCTCATGTCATAATTAATGAGAATCACCCCTTAAAGAAAGTATAACATGTGTCAATCTATCAACATTAAAAATATCCAAAATTATTAATACTCATAATTAGGGATAATTTAGATATTAAACATTTGCATACAATAAGAATCTCATCTCATATAATCTTTACGAATTTTCTTAAACTTTTTCAATATCTTAGACTTCATTATTTAGTTTAATTCTCCAAGTAAAATAAGTATATAAATTACTGCATTAAAATAATAAATAATGTCTTTTTTTGTGAAGTATTCAATATAAAATTACAATTTTAAATGATGCTTTAAAGCATGGACTAACAATTTAAAGAAGAAATATAAATGTAAATCTCATGTTTGACACATATATTAAAGGGTCAAGCCAATGAGTTTACAAAAGAAGCTTTTAAGCAATCCAAATCCTACTCCTAGTATTGCTAAATGATCATAAATTTTTCTTCAAAATCTGCTTTGGATACCTCCTTAAGCCTTCAATTACTTTTTATTTATTTCCTAGTATGTTTCATGCTTATCAAATTTTCCTTAGTCATTTTTATATAATGCAAAGAAATGGATTTCACCTTTTGATTCATTAGTTACCAACAAAGCTAAATAAGATCACTTACAAGTCTAGAGAACTAATAGCTTATTTCCTTATTTTACAAGCATTCCATTTTTGGCTAAACAGTTAACCAAGAAGTGACTTAGGCCTAATAATTTTCAAGATCCAAAATCACTCTTTTTACTCTCAAGTTCATTAGTTCCATAAGAAAAACTTATTCTTTAGCATATCTTCCCTTATTATTCACTCATAAAGGAACTTAACCTTTATAATTCACTAATTCCTCCTAAAAATCTTTCGAGATCCAATTCTAACTTCACCCCTACAATCATAAGTTCTTCTCAACATCTTTTGATTAGTTTTTTTTATAGGCTTATTAAGACTTCATGCTTCAATTTTATTTTAAATTTTATAACATTCTCTTTTAAAATACAAAGAACTCATAAAATCTCTAAACATATAAAATCTATGAATAAGCATATAATTTCATATTAACTTCAAGTGATTCATTATAAAAATTTCTATAAAATACTCAATATTTATATGTAAAAAGAAAACTACCTAACTATTTCAACTCACATGAATTGAGCTTATAAGTTAGTTATCATTTGTTTTAATTGAACTTGATGTATTGAGCTTTATGCAATATGAATTAGGTATGTTAAGTTAAATCATACAGATTATAAGATGGGCTTAAAGAATGAACTTGAAAACTACCATGAAAAGGTTAATGAATATATTAGCACCCCTTTATAAGTAAACAATGATAGTTGGATTTATATTATGTCATGTGAACTTCTTGGCTTTATATTGTTCCATGTGAACTACTTGTCTTTATATCATTGTATGTTTATGATTAGTTATGTGATTATTCAATAATGCACTTATTACAATGGTCATGTGTGACTTTAATCAAGATTTCAATGGTGATGATCATGATTTTGTTGATTATTATTAGGATTAAGTTAAGCTTATCAATATACACATTACTAACATTAAGTTAGTGTATTAACCTAAAAGTATTAAAAGGGCCTAATATAAGCGAAAGTGTGTATTTATACAATCATAAGAAAATTAAGACCTAATTGGAATATGGATAAATGATATGAAACGTTCATGAGTTTAAGTCTAATGTCTATCATTGTATCATCAATCCTTATAAAACCTAATTATGTCTAATAAATATCTTTTATCTATATGAATTACTTAATGTTTATGCATTATGAATTACACCATTATGTTCTGAAAATCTTGTGTGAAAGTGGTAACACGCGCGATTTATAGTGGTTAGGCCAAACTCTTGCCTACGTCCACTTTCTCCTAAGTCTCAACTTAGGGTTCCACTAGTATCTCAATCAATTTACAAAATGGATTCCCAAATGAATCCAATACCCTAGTGTTTTCAAGGCTTACACTCTAACCTTTACAAAGATTGTCCTCACAATCACTCAAATACAATTTAATCCCTATGGATTAATCACACACCAATCCCACAATTACAAACCTAATATCTAGGTTGTGGGAATACAATAAACAAAGCAATTTAAGAATACAAGCTCTAACTTACTTGTAATAGATGAATATTGCTCAAACAAAAATGCTCTGCAAGTATTAGCTCGTTAGAAATCAAAGTGGTAAGAGTTCTATATGAAAACTAGCCGTTTAACAGACTTTAAAGTCTATTTTATAAGTCGCGTATGGCCCTACTGTTTTGGTACACCCGTACGGATTTAAAACTATCCGTTGGAAAATGAGATGGAAATGTGGTACGGCCGTACCACCAATTAGTACACCCGTACCAACCAAGTTTTCCTAACAAACAATTTTCCTGTGAGTTTGCATACGATCGTACCACCCAATGGTAGGCTCGTACCAAACTCAATGGAACAATACACACTAGGCACGGCCAGCCATATGGTCGTACCATACAATAAACTATTTGGTACAACCGTACCAAAACTGGTATGCTTGTACCAATACAAAAACACTTAGAAAAATTGCAAATAACTTAAATTGACTGACACGTGAGTCAACTATCAAAACCTAAGGTCTAGCAATCTCCCCCTTTTCGATGTTGGCAATCAATTTAAGTTTAGTTTGCAAAACTTATTTAAAAAACATTTTGATTTAAAAATTTTGGAAATCTCCCCCTTTATTTTGGAATACATGCCAAAATGCAATAAACAACCAAATACAAAGATAAGAGATAAACAATTAAACAACAATGATAATACAATGATAATCAAAATTAATCGAACACCAAACAAATAATCTGAATAAACATCATATATAGAAAATATCCAAAAAAAATACATCAATATCCAATAAAATGAAATACATAAGATGAAATAAACAAACTCCACTCATCACGTCCTAAAAACATATATCATCAACTAAACATATCTCCCCCTATGACAACATCAAAAGCACAAAATCACTGTGGGTCCGTAGGAGGAGGTGGACTCAGTGGAGGTACAATGAATGGATCAAGCATCAAAGTAAGAGAGTGGAGAGTCTCGAAAGCAAAAGTCTAAAACTCATGGGACTCAGCCATATGCTGATCAAGCCACTGGTCAATAGCAGTGGTATGCTGATGAAGATGAGCAAGCTGCTGATCAACACTATCAAAGCGTCGCTCAAGGCGAGCAATGACAGTAGAGAGAGTAACAAAGTGTTGAGTCAGTAAGTCAGCAATCGAAGGAGTAGCAGCAGCAGGATCAACAGAGGTGGCAGCTGGATCAGAGGGATTAGGAACAACACCAGCAAAAGAGGATCTAGCTAAGAAGGGTCTCTGACGCTTGTGGTTAAGGCCCGCCTGATGTGCAGCATCATCAAAAGGAGGAGCAGGCTGGTCTCTCCACTATGCAGGTGTGTCATCAGGCAGAGGAACCTGCATGCTCTGAAGAACCTGTACAGCTTACCGGCCGTAGAGAGTAACAGTGTCATTGGGAACCTCCAATGACTGAAGGTGTCCGAGTCATCTGGAAATGTGCTCTGGATGTAGGACAAACTCACCATCAGCAATTTGTTCATAGAGCATCGAATGCTCAATGAATGAGAGATCGAGGTTAGGACCACAAGGTCTTGGAGAGGGAGCAGTGGGAGGAAAAGCATGCAGCTCCTGGCAGATGTGGTGAATAAGAGGTCCAAAGAGAATAGCTCTGCCAGGTTACTTCTGAACGCCGACCTCATGGAAAGAGGTCTGAAGCCAGCGTCCAGACTGGATAGGGGTGCCCGTGACCATGCAGTAGAGAAAGAGGAGGTCAGGGCCAATAATGGTGTCATTAGACTCATATCTCTAGAAGATGAGATAGGAGATGAGCTTATGATAGTAGAAAAGGGCAGGAAGCCTTCTGACGAGAAAGCTTGAAAGCAGTGTCAAGGGCTATGTCCCTCCATAAAGAATTGCGGTCATAAATCATAAATTTGGCATTAGCAATGTCGTTAGTAGGAAAGCCAAATATGGCATCAAAGTTAGTAGTAGAAAGAGTGTAGTGTCTCCTAAAGAGATGGAAGGAACAAGAAAAAGAAGTAGTCAGTTAAAATGACTGTAAGAACTCGAGTGCAACTGACTGTATGTAATGATTAGGTAGAAAAGCAAAGTTTGACCAATGAATATTGGCCAAATAGCCCAAGACCTTATCCTCCAATCCGGCCTGCCGGAGGGTAAGGTGACAAGCGAAACAAGAGTGAGAAAAGACCTTCTCACCCAAAATGGCAATCCTCACAATAGAGGCAGAAGAGGAGCCATGAGGGCCCGAGCCGAGAAGAACAGTGTGTTTGACTCTCCATGAGGAAGAGTCACCGCGACCAGTAGGATAAGACATGTAAAACAAATCAGTGAAAATCAATAAAACAGTGAAAAATGGTAGTTTCAAAAATTTTGACAGAAATTCAACACAGTGTAAAATACTCAGAAATAAAACCTGCATAGAAATCAGTAAAATTTGACACACAGGTTTAAAATACAATCTTAAGCGCTAAACTCTAAAGAACCTAGAGCTAAAAAGGTCTAGAAAAAGCTGAAAATAAAAATAATTGAAAAAGCCATTGAAACAGTAATAAAATAGTAAAAACAGAATTAAAAAGACAGTAAAAAGATTGAAAATAGACCAGAAATGATTAATCTGGAAGGATTAAGTAGAATGCCAGAGGTTGGAGTGTTTTGGAGAGGATTTCAGAGGAAATTTAAGTGAAAATGAGTTGAAAACTTAGGTGTACGACCGTACGAGGAAATAAGAAGAAATTATAACAGGGATGCGTATGGGCGTACAAAATTTGGTATGGCCGTACAACAACACGTCTAGTCGTACATAAAATGTTACAGGTCATACCAGAATGTGCTAAAATGAGGGAAGAGATCCGTACGAGCGTACTAAAACACGTACGGCTGTACGAGGACTTAAAATAGAAATTTTTGAGGGTTTTTAATGAAAATTTTTTAATTTTCCTAAGTCCAGCATCACTCCTATTTCAAAAATGACCCATCTATCATCCCTAGTTCATGTTTGATGAAGTTCAATCGTTCTTCACTTAAGGGTTTAGTGAAAATAATAGCCAATTGGTGAGTTGTATCAACAAAATCTAATACAATCTTCCCTTTTTGCACATTATCACGTAGAAAGTGATGTCTAATGTCAATGTGCTTAGTTTTAGAATGCTGAATGGGATTCCTAGAAAGATTAATTGCACTAGTGTTATTACACTTAATAGAGGTACAAGAAACACAAACATTGTAATCCCTTAATTGTTGTTGAATCCAAAGAAGTTGAGCACAACAACAACCTACGGATATATATTCAGATTCAGCAGTTGATAAGGACATACAATTTTGCTTCTTGCCAAACCAAGAAACCAAGCAATTACCTATAAAATGACAAGTACTTGAGGTACTTTTCCTATCCAACAAATTTCCAGCAAAATCAGCATCAGAATAAGCAACTAAATCAAAATAATCATTTTTAGCATATCCATAATGCATAGTTCCAATCAAGTATTTAAAAATTCTTTTCACAGCACTCAAATGAGATTCCCTAGGAGAAGATTAGAATCTAGCATACATACAAACATCAAACATAATATCTGGCCTAGAAGCAATTAGGTACAACAAACTACCAATCATACCTCTATACTTCTTTTGGTCTACTAGCTTCCCACTTTCATCTAATAACAGCTTAGTAGTCATGCTCATTGGAGTCTTGCTAGCTTTAGCATCTTCCAGTCCAAATTTCTTGAGCATCTCTTGAGTGTACTTGAATTGGTTGATGAAGATTCCATCTTCGCATTGTTTAACTTAAAGTCCAAGGAAGTACTTCAACTCACCCATCATGCTCATTTCGAATTCACCTTGCATACACTCAGAGAACTCCTTGCATAACTTTTCATTAGTAGCACCAAATATTATGTCATCAACATATATTTAAACAAGAAGAATGTCATGCTTGTAATGCTTAATAAAAAGTGTTGTGTCCGCTTTGCCTTTATCAAAATTATGGTCAATAAGAAATGTGCTTAACCTATCATACCAAGCTCTAGGGGCTTGTTTAAGACCATATAAAGCTTTGGTAAGTTTGAAAACATGGTTTGGAAATTCAAAGTCCTCAAAACCAGGGGGTTGTGCAACAAAAACTTCTTCATTGATAAAACCATTTAAAAAGGCACTTTTAACATCCATTTGAAATAATTTGAAGTTCATGTGAGATGCATATGCCAATAACATCTTAATAGCTTCTAATCTAGCTACAGGGGCAAAAGTCTCATCAAAGTCTATACCTTCCTCTTAACAATAACCTTGAGCAACAAGCCTAGCCTTATTCTTAGTAATCACTCCATCCTCATCAAGCTTATTCCTAAACACCCATCTAGTGCCAATAATGGACACATCTGTGAGCGTCGGTTTCTGCCGGGGCCCATAGCGAGGCTTACGAAAGTCACGGACCGGGGACCATACTTGGAGCGAAAGTGCAGTCTTCCTAACGGGTTCCCTTAGGGAATGATACAAACTCGAAAGAGTCACAAAGAGTCGCCACCAGATGGTTCCAGATTGGTCCAACCGACCCATAGTATGAGTGCTAATTAAACCCTTCAGAGATTAGGTTCTGGTGGTGGAGATCTATTCTATGAGTTTCCAAAATTGATTTTACCATTATATTTGGAATTAATTGTCCTAAGCAGGCAAGCATGCGAGCATAATTGTAAGCACACAACGCTTCATGTGAATCGGCGTTGCAAGATGGCACGAAAAATGACATATAAAGCTATATAGCATTTAAATGGCATGGCATATGCATGACATACGAAATAATTATAAAGTAGCATGGCATATGCATATCATATGAGCATGTATGCCATATCATATGCATGATATGGAAACCTAATATGTAAGCACATATTATGGCAAATAACGTATTACGTTATGCATTTTTAGGGATTGTTTAGGCGTATAGCGTATGTATAGCATATGCACAATTATGAAGTGTGTGACATGGCATATGCATGACATGTAAGATGAATGACATATCATATGCATGATATGTGAAATGATGCATGACATGGCATAATAAATGGCATACCATATGCATGGCATGTGTATGGCATATCATATACATGATATGTGTGATGATGTAATTCATGGCATTTGCATGACATGTTATATGTATGACATACCAAATGCGTGGCATGTGAGATGACGCGTGACATGGCATATGCATGGCATGTATAGTAGAATGTGCTTGTGTCATGTGGCATGACATGTGAAATGATGTATTATATGCATGACATGGTATAATGTATATACCATATGCATGGCATTTGAGAATGATGACATACTATATGCATAGCATGTGAAGTGAATGACATACCGTATGCAGGGCATGTGAGATGAATGACATAGCACATGTATGATATGGCATAGTGATGCGTATGTGAATGTGTATTCAACATAGTATATGTATGGCATACGATATGATCTGTATTATGACATATGTCGTGGCATAGTATATGATATGGCATGACATATATGTATGCATGATAAGGCATGTTGATTGATTGAGCGTATTGGATTGTGTATTGGCGTATTTGCATATTAGCATATTTATATGAATATGCATACGAAATATAGTATGTTATGGCATACGGTATATGCATGGCATGCATAGTAGTGTATGCATGTGTCATGTGACATGGCATGTGACATGATGACATAGTATATTTAAGCAAATATATGAATAAAAATAAAGGTCGATGAAAGGGATCAAGGAAATTAGAGGGTACACATGAGATAGGGGAATTATTACAGACCGAATAATAAATCCTATCCTATTACAAAAATTCCTTGCATACATAATTTTTGGAACATTAAGTAACGTCCCCTCCTTCCCGGGCACTATTCCTTGTAGTTTTGCACGATCCAAAAATGCGGATGGATTAATATGCAAAATACACAAATAAAATTCATTAGTAGCAAATGAATTTTGGATTTAATTGACTAGTCCAATACATTTAAAAGTACAAACCAAGAGTCAAAATCTAGCAATTATTAGGCAATAATTGAAAGAATAAACACGAGCTGGATCATGAAAATTCATTTTAATAAAAGTAATTTTAAGCAAAATTATTTTATTTGATCATGGAAAAATTAATTGGGAGTGCTAACATCACTTAGAATATTTTGGAGATAGCCCTTCAACCAATTAAAATCCAATCCTTTAAAAAATCGCATTTTATAGGAGTAAAAATTACATTTTTATCGTAAAAATTAATTTTGAGGCCAAAATTAATTAAATGTATTTTTTATATGACAAGTCCAAAATACTTGAGTCACTGTGAAACTTGAATACCACTGGATATGTCAAAATATGGTGAAAATATGGCCCAAAATACAGTTTTTCTGGATAAACGTGAACTATGTACACCGCACATCAGGCTATGTGTGCCACACATGGGCTAGGTGTGGCGCACATAGCATGACATGTGGCACACATAGCCTTTGGATCTGCAAGAAAATTCAATCTGTCAATACAGAATCAAACTACAGACCAAAATAAGCATGTTTAATGAAGATAGTACCTTATTTTGACCTCATTTCGGCCTACAGTTTGATGAACCAAACAATTAATTAAGCAATTAATTGAAATAAATGATTTTAAAGCTAAAACCAAGTAGATATGGATGATTTATGATAGATCCAGAACCTCAAGTGCATGGAAAGGCTACTGGAGTCACTGGAAAATTCAAAACCGAAGCAGTTTGGGTTGAAATCGGGTTTTTCTATGAAAATCGGGATCTATGTGTACTGCACATAAATCTATGTGTGCTGCACATAGATCTATGTGTGCCACACATAGGGTATGTGTGGCACACATAGATGTATATGTGGCGCACATAGGTTGAAAAACTGAAAGAAAACCGAAAATTTTTCAGCAGAACCCCTAGATCTGGCCCCGATCTAGGTAGATCGGACCCAAAATTGGGTTTTGGTTCATGGCTCAGCATCCAAATCATGAAAAATAATTTTAAAGTTAAAATTATTTAAAATCCGGCTAGATTTAGGGCAGATCCAAGACACCCAAGGCATGGAAAAGCCTTGAATGACCTTAAATTGGCCGGATCGGATGAAAAATCATCAAAAAATGAATGAAAATCGGGATTTTCTTTGAAATCTGGGGCCTATATGTGCAGCATATAGGCCTATGTGTGCCACACATGTGCTACATGTGGCACACATAGGTCTATATGCGCAGCATATAGACCTGAAAATTACACAAAAACAGAAGAAAACGGGAAAAATTCGAAGAATTACCTCTAGGCAGTGGCTTTTTCTTCTGGATCTTCCTTCCTTCCGTGTTTAGGGTACCTAACGAAGCCAAATTTGTCCCTAAATCCAAGTGATTTAATTAATTAGGGGTCTAATTAATTGTGGAGTAATTTTGGCAGAGTTTTGGCTGCTCTAGAGAGCAAATTCGGATCCCTTCAGATGAACCCCGAGCTCTATATTTATAGAGCAATTTTTGGGCATGGAAATTTTATAATTTTCACCCAGATTTGAAAATTTTTAAACCTATGTGCGCCACATATAAGGCTATGTGCGCAGCACATAGCCTATATGCTGCGCACATAGGTCTATATGTGCAGCCTATAGTTTGGAAACCCTCACGTAGGGCCCACTGCAGTCATTTCCGGGATGTGCCCAGAAGCGTATAAGCATTATTCAATGTAAGAAACAACTTTGTAGAACAAAGTTTTTCCAAATTCGGTTTCGAGAAGGCTCCCGACCAAATGTCTTTACTATGCAACGTGCGTAGCCTATAGGGCTATGCGCTACGCATGTTGCATTTTTGACCTATGCGCTCTGCTTCGTACGGGCGGAACAGAATGCATACCATATGTCCAAGAAAGTGCAAATGATATTTTGAGAAACTTTGCAGTTATAAGTTTTCTTAAATTCAGCTGCGAACATCGAGTTTTGCTTAATGGGCCCATTTTGGGCCCAACAGGCCCAATAAGGCCAAAACGTGGCATACGGGATGCCGTGGGTCATGCCTCACATAAGCACTAGTGGAAATGTGTTCTATGCATCCAGAACACTCAAATTTGGCAAAGCCGGGTGGTGGGCCCACCTATGTACTATTCATGATGAATAGTACCCTGGTGGGCCCCACAGCATAAAAGGGCCTAAGAAGTGGCAAATAGCATGCCAATCGTTTTGCCTCAAGTAAGGCAGCATATAGGATGTATTCTGTGCGTACAGAATGCATCAAAGTGGACTATAGTGGGAAGCGGGCTCCACTAGTGTTTAGCGGCCTCCATAGCGCAGTAAGCCTAGAAATGTGACATTCGGGATGCCACGGAGTGTGCCTTGTATAAGGCAGCAGCGGAATGTATTCTGTAAGTACAGAATACACAAAATAGGCCAATAGGGGTATCGAGCCCCACTAGTGCCTGGTGGGCCCTACAGCACGGTGAGCCCGGAATGTGATATTCGGGATGCCATGGGGTGTGCCTTACGTAAGGCAGCAGCGAAATGTATTCTATAAGTACAGAATACACAGAATAGGCTAATTAGGGAAAGCAGGCCCCGCTTGTGTACTATTCATAATGAATAGTGACCTAGGTTCGAGATGCAATATTTTGCATTCTGTGCATCCTACCATGCGTAGGCAGACATAAAATGTATTTTGTAAGTACAGAATACGCAGAATAGGCTAATAGAGGCAGTAGGCCCCACTAATGCCCTTAGTGGGCCTCCACAGCGTAGTGAACCCTTAGGATGACATTTGTGATGCCAAGCGCTGTGCCTTGCGTAAGGCAATTGGAAAATATATTCTGTAAGTACAGAATACACAAAATAGGTTATCAGAGGCTGCGGGCCCTACTATTGCCTGGTGGGCCCTACATGTGCACTATTCATGATAAATAGTGCCCAGGGCTAAAAATGCAATATTTTTTCATTTCCAATGGTTTGCCTTATGTAGGCAACAGTGAAGTGTGTTCTGTATGTACAGAACACTCAAAATAACTGGCGGGTCCTACCAGGTGCCATGGTGGGCCCCACCAGTTCTAAGATGTTCTGTGCACCAGAATACACAGAGGAAGACACAGAGGCCTATGTGCATAATCAGGGTCGATATTGGGGACTAAAACCGAGCCGAATCAACAGAAACCTGAAATTGCACGAGTGTGAAAAGTCAGGGTTAACAGTTTGCCCCCTGATCAGGATCATTCTGAGGTGACTTAAGCGTAACTCGTCAAAATGCGATCTGATCATAACATGACTTTTCATAAGGAGTAGGAAGCGTACCTGACTCATGGGGTGCTCGCGTTGGGACTAAAATCCCAATTTTGCCACTGGGAGCCCGGTGCTCGGGCTGTAAGATCAATGCTGACCTGATAATCCCAATTCTGCCAATGGGATCCCGGTGCTCAAGCTAGATGACCAAGGCTGATCAATGGTCCCCAATGGGACTGATGACAATACCGCGAGTTAATCATCTGGAGCTGGCATCCAGATGCCTATGCGCTAGGATTTAGGAACCAAAGGCTTGGCTCCGCGATCATTACTGGATCGGGTGGTCAACTGCGGGACCTAGACGACCATCTGCTGGGTCTATTCTCACGCCATCATATAAATGTCAAATATCTCCAAATCAGTATCTGGGATCCTCTGTTGAGTCTCTGACATCTCTGGTCGACGGTTCTAACCAGTAAATACCTCAACTTCATCACTGGGGGGCCCGGCGTCCAGGCTACTCCGATCAGGGCTGACCGGTGGTCACTACGAGACCGATGGCTTCCTTGCGAGTAAATCATCTAAAGTCAGCATTCAGATGCCTATGCGTTAGGATTTTGATGTCAAGGGCTTGACTCTGTGATCTCTGTTGGATCGGGCAGTTCTATGGCGGAACCAAAGGTGACCTTTGTTAGTGTATGCTTAGAGCATCATGTGTATTTGTACTATACGTTTTTCATTAATAAAGGCATTATTCATTATATAGTACAATGTTTTGAATGAATTTGTTTTACTTGGAGTATTAAACTATATATTGAAGTCCATGATATTGGAACATTGCAGAAGAATCCGTAAAGAGTTTATGGAATGAGATTCTTATTATATGCAAATGTTCAATATCTAAATATCCCTGATCATA
>CANYBF010827192.1:0-21575 GCA_948192965.1 Dalechampia spathulata
GACAAGATGATTCTGGAGCGCTTGAAGACTTATTCTGTTGTTGCATTTTATTTCCATTTGGTCGGGTTGTATTAAATACCCGAATTTATTTTCATTCATTTGGTCGGGTTGTATTAAATACCCGAATTGCTTTATTTTCTGCCTTTATTTTCTGCTTTTTATTTTTCTGCTTTTATTTCTGCTTTTACTGCTTTCAAATCTGCTACATATCTCTTGCTTCCCTATGCCATGAAACTGGACTTAAGTGAACTTCAACCTAATTGTGTGTGATTTGCGCTTTTATTAAAACCGGATAAAGTGAATATGATAATGCGGAATATGAATAAAATCGAAATGCTGAACCCATTCTCTTAAGAAATTCAGGCTGCTTTCCCTCAGCAGGAAGGCTCGGGTTTACATTTTCCCGGTTTGTTTAGTTGCTCAATTGAGTCGATTAAATAAGCCGGGTGGCGACTCCATTTTCTCAACGTGATCTGTCTAGTTCCTGTAGTAACTCAGGGATCCATACTTTCGAGAGCAAGCACCACGGCATTTCACGCCGAACAGCATGCAGCGCTCCCACGTCCGGGATGCGCTACTCTCACAGTTCCTCTATTTCCTTCTCTATTTCTTCAAGTTGTTTTGCAGAAGACTCTACTTACTTTGCTTGCTCTCGCCAATCTGCTACACTGTCCTTGTATTTCTGATGTTGAGTTTTAAAATTTTGTAATTTGCCTGAAAGGTGTTGATCTGATCAGTTAGGTTGAGCTTGTTTCTAGAAAAGCTATATAGCTTTAGCTTTCAAGATAATTAGTTATTCTTAGGAAGCAACAGTCTCTGCAGTGAAGATAAGATAGGCAAAAGCAGAAAGTAAACCATGTTGTTGATTTTCACTCAGTAAAGTGATGTCCAAGGATAATGTTGTTGGAGCAAGGCTTGCTTCTACAACTTTAAGAGGTGACTTGGATAGGAAATCAAAATCCATGGTTTCAATTGGAGCCACCATCAAATGAGGTTGAATATTAGTAGTATCTTGGATACAAATCAAATATGTCACTAGATGTATCAAGTGAAATATGGGGGAAAAGAGTAAATAGGGATAGAGAAACTTATTGAAGGAAGAAAGGTACTCTTATTAGGCTTCAAGCCAGAACAGAGGTCTTCTATATCTGGACATAGTAATAAAATTAAAAGCTTGAACTAATGGTGGAAGTGAGTGTATAAAGGGCAATTCTTACCTTAAGACTGAGCAGGAACATCTGCAAAGGTGGAGAATAGAGTCAATCCAGTAGCATCACTGAAGCCACTAGCACCCTCTACTAAAGTTCAAAGGTAATAATGAAATAAGATAAGAGGGAAAGGGGAGTGCTTCTTGAAGTTCCTCCCCACTCGATTCTTCTAGCTCCCCTTTACTTGGTATGCTCTTAGATAAGTCTATAGGATCATCTTTGCTATCATCTTTGAGCTTAGGTCTGGAAAGCAAAGGAATCTAACTAGAACATCTAGAGGGAGGTGCCAAAGGTTTAGGAGTTAACCTCTACTTTTTCTAAGGAGTGGTTGAGCTAGAGGCAGGCCATTTTCCTTGACCTATAATGTAACCTAAAGACAAGTTCATAAAATTGGGAAGACATATTTGGAGAGTGGTAGTAATCGAAGGAATTCAAAAGGGTACTTGATGGCCGGTTGAGAGGTTGAAAGAGAGTAGTGCTTCACTAGTCCACCAATCCTCAAATGTTGATGTAGCTTTAGTATCCAAAGGGAAAAGATAGCATTTGAGGAGATGAAGTTGCTTGATTAGAGTTTTAAAAGTGTTTTTATTTGCCTCTAAATTCACTGTCAAGCTGCTATGGTTGATAATAGGAATAGCTTGCTCAAGATTAAACTGTTTGCTCCATAGATAGGGAAGATATAGAGAAAAGGCCCCATAAGATATGTACGAGTGGTAGGAAAAAGCATTGGCATCATCTGTTAAAAATACTTGATTCCTGGTATAAGCCAGAATAATCCTCTTGCTAATATCTAGGAAAGTGTCCATATAATCAAAAAGGTGATATGCTAGAAAAGAGCAACAAGATCATTCCTAAAAATAGATAATTATGCTAAGGTATGGGTTCTTAAATTACAAAAGAAAGAGAACATCTCTGAGGAAGTCATTTTACATCTTATTCGGATTACACACGAAGCAATAGGACCCATCACACAAGAATTAGAACCACTAAGCTCAGGGAATTGGAACCACTAAGATCAGGGCAATAGGACCGATCACACACGAAGCAAGAGCATTTCTAAAGGTTTTGATATAATGCTCTAAGAAAAATAGAATCAAGGTTAAAGTCAGCATCAGCAGCTAATGCATCAGCAAAGTCCAAGTATCCAATGTTGGGCTTGCCACTACTTGGGCAAAAAAGGTACTTGAAGACAAACATGAGGGGGTAAGTCATAGTGATAGAAAAAGAATTAGTAACCAAGAATTAGAAAGTGTGGTACCTGCACAGTAGAAACCATAGAAAATAAGTGTGTTCCTCCATAGTGAGGGGGCTATTCCTACAGGATCGATTCTTCTTAATCATGGAGGAATAAGAAGTATCTTTTATAGATTGACAGTGATGCTTGGCAGATTTGATAAGTTAGGATTGATCAGGTGAAACATTCATCTTCTAAAATGAAGAGGCCAGTGATGATAAACATATCCTTGAGTGTTATAGAGACATAACTAAATGGGAGTAAAAAAGAGTTGATATTCAGGTTCCATAAGTGAAGCAGTGTCTTGATTAAGTCCTCTTTTAATTCAATGACTTGGGTAGACAGCTCTACTAACTCAAGGATGCCCATCCGAATCCAGTCATGTACATAACGGGGCCTTAGTCAGGCAATCCATTGAAGCTATTCATCACTAGGTCGAGGCCAGGGCTTCTTGATGGACCACATCTTAAAGAAGGTGGTACCCAATTAAGGCAGGCTAACTGGAACATGGATATTAAACTAATATAAGAATGGGAGAGGATCGATAGTGAGTTTTTGGTCATCCTCTATGTATAAAGGGGTCAAATAGTCTTCCCTAGTCCTTAGAAGTCAAAATAAAAATATAAGATATGATGTAGGAACACATGGGACATATAGACACAGAGATAAGTTTGGTACTTACAAAAAAACAATGCTGGGTGGAGGAGAAGGATCAGGTAAAGGGAAGTCAATAAGAAGTTGGTGCTTTATCATTTGCCAGTCAGTTTATTTATTTAGTTTAGTAATCTAAATTTACTGCAGAAACAAAAAGAAAGCCAAGGTCTCAAAGGTACCTCTAGAAGGTTGGCTTATATGGGATTGACAGGAGGGAAGTTTTGTCTTAATACTTGAAGGGACCGCACAGATTCCTACAAAATATGAGATTGGTAATGTAAAGGGCGTTTCACTCATTGAATCTCATACCATGAAAGAATTATCTATGGGTCAATATTAAGTGGAGCAGGTTGCTGGGGAGGTAAACTAGATGCCATAGTTGAGGAAAAATAAGAAAAAGATGCTTAAAAAAATGAGAACGAGGTATTTGAAAGCATTTAAAATCTAACAATCATAACAACTTTAAAGGTATTGTGCAAATGCGCCTGTGCATGCAAAGGTATGTAGTCTTAAGAACCATTTTGCTCATGCTTAGAGTTGGTCAAGTTTTGTATGAACTTCTCAATGCTTTAAGTGTGTTTTTTATATTTGATGAGTGTTAATGGGTTTTTGTTTTGATTTTATTGCGTTTTCTTATCCTGTAGTCTTGCGTTTAAATTTTAAAACTTATTTTTCATTTTTCTTTTGATTTAATGTTGACATGTTTAAATTCCTCAAGATTTCATGGTGTTTCCTCATGTTTCACTAAGTTTGGTTTATCTGGTTTTTCTTTTGAAATTTTACTTAAGAAATTTTAGCAGTTTATTCTACTCTAAGATTTCTTTAGGATTTAGTTAAGATTGCTCTGACATTTTTATTTTATTTGATTTTATTATTATTTATTTTTAAAATTCTATTATTTCTAAGATTGTTTATTTGCATGTTCTCATGTTTAGTTCTTATATTTATATGTTATGTTATGGTTTGCTATTAGGGATTTTTGAATCTTATTAAAAAGTTTTATTAAATATCAATTTTCATAATTTCTATGTTATATTTTTATCTAGATGTTAGATGATTTATAGTATGAGATATTATTTTAATAAACTAAGTTGTATTCATCCTTGTGGTATTTTTTTCATCTTGTGATTCACTAGTCTCTCATTGATTAACTTTATTATTATCTTTTATCCTTATTTTATAAGTCAAAATGCTAAGTATAATGGTGGTCATCTATATGAGAACATTAGAGTATCATCATTTGCTTTTTATTATGTGGGATGATTTTTATATCACAAATATCAAGCAACACAGTAAGTTGCTAGTGCTAGAATAGGTACATATAAGAAGAGGGGTGATGATAAATAGGTAATACATCAATGACATCATATTAAGGAGCACCTAAAATATGGATTGTCTGATTGAATGTCAAAAGCCCAAGAAATATAGTCATCATATGGCGATTCCTCAAGTAACTTCTTATACTTGAGGAACTTCTTTTATTTGCATGTCCTCTGAAGACCAAAATGAACAAGTAACTTCTTTTACAGTGAATATCAAAGAAACTACCACCATTTTCAGCATTTATCCAAGACTAATAGAAAGTCATTCAAAGGAAATCTAACTTGTAGAATGTAAGACATTGCAAGTAGTAGAATAGAGGAATTGCTGGATTACGAGAAACAGGACATGAAAGAGGTGTTATTTGTTGCATAAATAAATTATTAAACAGAGAAATCAAAAGGATGATTAGAAAGCACCTAGAAGAATAGTTGTTCCAAGTTATCACAAGCTTAAACAAAGGTCTTCTTGATTAAACCAATAGTAATTCAAGATTTCACCTAAATGAGTTTACAGTAAATACATGCATCATTTTTATGGGCCAAAGATTGCAATTTGGAAAGCTTACTTATGTGAATCAGTGGGGTGGCTGGAAAATGGGGCGATGTTATCAATATTGGTTTCTTTTACTGCTGACTTTGGTATTTGATGGTAATAGGTCGACTGGAGAGAGAAAGGGCTACGATTGGTTCCTACGTTGATATTGAAAGAGAAAGGCATGTTGAGGCAGTCTGAAATAGGAGGAAAAGGTATCTGATAGGAAGTGTGGTTTATTGTTGTTATGGGTTTTTGGTGTTGCTTTATAAAAAGTGAGGCTGTTGGTGTTGCTATCCTTGATGGAATCGTGGTTGGAGGAGGTAGAGTTAGGAGTTGCATTGGAAAATGAAGGCGATGGTGGGGGAGTTAAACCAGTAAGGGTATTGGGTGTAGCGAGCTTCTTCAGCGGTGCCGTGAGTGTAGCGAGCTTTTCTGGTGATTGAGATAATCAGTGATGGTGGAAGAGTAAGGGAGTTGTTGATGGTAATGGGTTTTGATTGGTATTTTGTTTTGGAGAAGCAGAAGGAGTTGTAGAGGTGAGAAGTTGTAAGTTTAGAAGTGCGTGTAGGGCTTAAGGATATGGTGTAAGGTTTGAGCTACTAGGCCCTACGGATGCTCTATTTCTCCTCCAGACCTCTTTTTTTAATGCTTTAATTTTCTCATTTTCAACTGTCCAAAACTAGTAATTTAAGGCACTGAACTGGACTTTTGGCCTATATGGTCTCATGTTGTTAACAAAGAAAAGAAGGTGAGTAGGGCATGAGATTTTAAGGTTGAAAATTCATTCGTAATGGCCTCTTTTTGGGTCAAAGTCATTCATATGCAAGGGGCAATTATTAGGCTGAGCTAATGAAAATCAATATATTAATTAATTATTTAATTATATATAAGCTAAAATAATTAATGGGTTAATTAATTATGAACAGCTCAAGTAATTAAATTAGTTATTAAATGAAAAACCTAAATAATTAAAATAATTCATTAATATATTAAGTCTTGATAAAGTGATAGTTGAAAGAGGTTTTGTTGGCACTAAATGATGAACATGGTGAACGTGGACTTTATGGTGGTTGTTCTGGAAGGCAGTTTTATATTTGGCTCTGTCAAAAAGGAGGAGAAGGCATCATCTAGGGAGATAATCAATCAATCAAAGAACAAAGACTAAAAACAAGGAGAATAACAAAAACACTAGAATTCTTTTACTTTTTCTCTGTTACCTTCAAGCGTTATTCCTTAAACATTATTCTTAATTTAAAGACTCTCTTTCATTCAATACAAGCAAATTCCTTGAAGCTATTCTTCATTTTCTCTTTTATTCTTATTCATTTTCATAGTTTTTTTAGTATTCCTTAAGGTTTTACCCCAAGCCATTTAATTACATTCAAGAGAATTATCAAAGGAGCTTAAGTAACCACAATTGCTAAGGTGCATTAGTTGAGGTTTAACCTCTGGCATGCCCGTAATTAATAATTTCCAAATTTGTACCAAATAATAGGTCATACCAATTTGATAATCTTCTTGGTTATTGAGCAGAAATAAGTGCTATGAACATTCCCCTATCATACAATCATATGGTTTTGATACCTTGTAGGCATACCCCTCTGGTATGGCTACATTAGGATGTACTATTTAATTGAGTTGTAAAAGGGGATGAATGACTTATATCTAATACACCCTTGCACACAAATGCCCATTTAGGGTTGAAGCATGAACATACACATTCTGCTGAATTTTAATTAGTTAATAATTAGAGTTTTCATGAATTGAACTCTAGACCTTTAGGTCATAAAGGCTCTGATACTATGTTAAAGAATCATTCAACCTAAAAACTTAAGCTATTAGGTAAGGTCTATGAATAATTTATATTTAATACTACCTAAAGCTCATTTACAATTTAATTTGTATATATATTAAATTCTTGATGTTGTGAATCCTTTATAAAGAATTTTTGAATTTTTGTTCTCTTTTTTTTTCTTGGGTTATGTTTTGAAAGATAGGAATGAATTAAGATTGAATAGAGGTGATGTATGAGCTTTAAGAAAATACATTATGAGGGTTTTAGTATGAGTCTTAGGAAAATATTAGGATTTGTTTTTAGTGAAAAGAACTTTATTGTAATTAATGAATTGATTAATGAGAAATGAAGTGGGTTGCATGAATAAGTGGATGTAGGTATTTGTTAGTTAAACCCTTGTAAATTTTCTTGTGTTCATCTTTTAATTTTCTCTTTAGTTTCTTAACTATTATTGTTGTTGCTATTGTTAAGGATTTTAGTTATGTTTGAAATACATTCAATGCTAATAAATTTAGTTAAATATTTCATGAAATAGTTTAAATGTAATACATTAAAATATTAAAAATTATATTATATTAATGATATAATACTTATACATTAAGGTGAAAGAAATGAATTAAGAGAAGGAGCATAATGACATGAAAAATATATAATATATGATAATTTGAAGGAAGGAAGGCTTGAATGAGTATGTAGTTTGAGAAGTCAATAAGACTTGCATGTCTTGATCTATCTTTTGATAATGTTTTAGTATAAAATCTATCAAGATTTGAAACTTCTAACCTTCCAAACATTTATATCTAGCCCTTATAATTAAAAGACTTATGAAACTTATTATCATATCCACTTATACTATCATTAACATAATTACGGTCATAATTACATCGAGTTACATTTTAGATTTTTATGATAAAATTATTAGAATAATTAATGGTTAAATAAATAAGATTAATAATTTAATAAATGTAGCTAGTGCTAGAATTATTTTATTTTGTAAATAGATATTTATTTTATTCATATTTCATAAAGGTAGAATAATCAGATGATAAAAGAATAATTATTAATAAAATATGAAATATTATTTAGTAAGCTAAATTATTTAAGGAGGAATGAAAATAAATAGTTAAGGTAATGGATAAATTTGAACTACACATGAAAGATGTATTTAATGATTATTTACTTATACCCTTACTATCTTAATTAGTTATATATATATATTATATTAGAAGGAAATTACGTTAGAAAGATATTAATTATTTAAAGGAATAAATATATTATGACTCGTAAGAAGATAAATACTACTGCCTTATGTTGGACTTTGGGTGCTATGATAGGACTAGCATTATTAACAAAATTATTAAGGAATTATAAGCAGACTATTGAGAATCATTCATTTAGGGGAAGGAGAGAGAGAGAGCTTTAGTGAGAAGTGGGAGAATTTCTAGCTTGTATAGTTAGGAAAGAATTTTTAGGAAATGAAGCTTATTGGATTGAAATCTTATTTAAATCATGGATTTAATGTAAGGGTTCTATGCATGTGTATGGATGTTTATATGTTTAGTTCTAAGTTTATACATGTGCGTATGTATATGATTTTGGGTTAAGATGATTGAATTAACATAATGGTTTAAGGGCTTATGTTTTATGTATTGTTACTTATGATGCAAATTTAATTGATTAAGGGATTGATTGAGCTAAAAGTTTGGTTGTATGTGATGAACTCATGGTGTAATAATGAGTTTTTCTATGCATGGTAAATACCTTATTTATATGTTGGATTATTGCATTTATTTTTGTAATAATATGGGTGCATTTAATCACTTGTTTGGAAGTATATATATACTCATGTTATGCTAGTGTAATTAAATAATTTGATAGTTTGCAAATATATTAGCAAATCATTTGTAATTTAGGTGCTTAAAGTTGTAAAATCTTAGCTCATCAAACTAGTATATGAACCATATAATGACATACATAGAAGAGGATTTTAGTATTTAGATTATGATAATTGGATGATTAATTATCATGAAGCAACTATGAAATTTAGCCAATTATTGAATTATACTCATGAAGCTTTTCTAAATTGAGAATAATGCTATTAAAAGGATAACATATGATGCATCCTTGTTAAGTTTTAAAGTAAATATTGAATAGAGTGGCTATCGCTTGAGTGTGTGGAACTAATATTCACCATGAATTTATGCAATTAAATCAAGCATTTTGCTCATTAATGAACTTTGACTTTGAACATAATTAATGAAATAGTTAAAAGTAAGTGTCACATAATTAAGAGTTGTTGATTTTATCATTTCCTTGTATAAGTTGTATACATGGCTTTATACATGTATGTGCATAAGTGTATTTTAATTTGGTGCTTGAAAGAGGTATACATATACATCATTAATTTACATGGTTGGAGCTTATGATCATCCCTTTTTACAAGCTTTTAAGTGTAATATCTAACTATTGTCCAAACCACGTGAATTGTTAGTGATCTTGAAACTGGTTAGTTGCATGTAAACCTAGTGGACCAAATGAACCATAATGATGAATCATATTTAATTCCTTTAGACTTTTGTGTATGTAAATCAGTAGTTGAACCATTCACTAGAATGGCATGAATATGCTAATTGTTGAGTGCAATTATTCTTAGGAAATAGAAGGTAGTGTTCATGTGTCTTTGCATGTGTTATGAATACTTAAACCAATATGTAAAAGATTTATTAACCTGCTACATAAGCATTAATAGGTGTTTATTTCTTCTTTTTAAGTAATATGATAGTAACATAAGCATTAATAGGTGTTTATAGATAACTCATGAATGTTGTGATAATAAGCATATGATTACTGTGAAATTTGTATGTTGGATTGTTAAGCTGGCCACGAAAAGAATTTAAAAATTAAATAGGTGTGTCTATGTTGTGTTCATTGTGATGTTTGCACATGAAGTTAACCACACACCATTCTTGTTTAAGGTTAGACCAACCTGATGATAATTGTCACATCCATTTTCATTATCATTATCTTAATTATGATCGTAATTATGATAGGTTATATTTTTAGATTATAACAACTAAATTGTTAGAGTAATTATTAGTTAAATAAGATTGATAGTTGACAAATATAGTTAATGCTCAAATTATTTTATTACAAATATATATATTAATTTTATTAGTAAGGAAATGAAAATATAGTGATAAGGTAATTAAGAAATAATAGGTAGTACGACATTAAAGCTTTATATATATGGATATAAGAAATTAAGAGTATTTAAGCTTTCAATTACTTTATATTGAATATATTTTATAGTATATATCAATGCTTTTTAGATATTAATGTGGACTTCATGGTGAGATGTATTGCTTACAATATATGAGTAGTATGTTATAATAAAATTGGATAACAAGGGATTAGCAATAGTATATACATATATACATTGAGGAAATTGCTAGATAATGAATGAGTGTCACAACCACTAGTGCATTAATTTATTTTTAAAACTTATATTTGACATGATCATTCATTTATTTATTAATTTACTTATCTATTTATGGATACTTGAACAGGTATAGTTAATGATTTTAATTAAATTGTGCATATCTTACAGTAGCTTGATCAAAAAGTGTAGTAACACTGAATGGAATAGTGATAAATAATTATAAGGAATATAACTTTATATTATTTTTTATTAATTAATTAATTAGACTAAGAAGGACATGCCAATTAAGGCAAGTTAATTCATCTTAGAATGAAATTATAAACTATGAATAAATGAAATCATAATGAACAGATAATATTATAGAGTTAAGTTAAATTTAAATGATAAATTAAGTAAGAATAACTAAGTTGTTGTATAATTGGTTAGTAGAGTAAATGAATCTATATAGGTATTGTTATATTTGTTAAGTACATATACTTAGATACATCTAAATGATTATTGCTTGTCATGCATTAATTGAATGGTGTATATGTTAATAATTAATCATGGTATGAGTTAGTGATTAATCGAGTATAAATATGAATCATTGTTAATCAATAGTTTAACGAGTGATAAATAATTATACATTAAAATTTATTATGGCTTATATTATAAAAGTAAATTTATATGAATATATATATATATATATATATATATATATATATATATATATATATGGATTTATGTGTTATAAGGAATTGAAAAAATAGTATAAATAAATATATATTGTTATGAAGGTTATGCTATGGTCCAAACGGCCAAAGATTACCGCTGTAGGAAATAGTTGGGTTGTATTTAACTCAAGGCGGTGCTAGGATGATTATAAACTAAATTCTTAAGAAGCTTATGCCTTGTTTGGTTGGCCGTATTTAACTTCATAATGCAATCATGAATACATTACAAAGAGGATTAATGAATATTAATGTAATGCTAAATACATAAATAATTATTAATACATTACAAAGAGGATAATGAATACATTTCAAATACCATGTATTTTCTACTACATCCCATTTAAGTATTTAAGTCCATTAATAAATCCAAGCCTAACATCCACTTCCTTTCACATACAAATCATTCGGTAAAAATAACATGCCTAAATCAAACCCTAAAATATTCAATTTATGTATATGGGATTTGATGGAATCAATTCTTTACTTCAATGAGGGATCACTTTAAATGGTTTCTTTTCCTTGCATTTCTATTGTGCTCTCTTCTATCCTCACCTGTGTTTTTACCACTTATTGGTACGTATTTTTCTATCCTATCTTAACTCTATTGATGGATTCACTTAAATTTACTTTCTTGGTTGATTTATCAAAAAAATGTTTTATATTGCTCGTATGAAGAAATGATCACTTGATGAGTATTAGACAACCTACCTCTTGAAGTAGGAACATGAATAATTGCTAAAATAATGTACGGTTCAATTTTTATCAGGAATTCAAATGAGTTCTTATTTATAGTTTCTTATACTTCATTATTGTATAGTCTTTTATCCAATAACCATAACATTTATTTAAATGAATTGGGTCATATTTAGGTTCATAATACTCTAATGACAGCTTGAGTTTACCCTTTTATCTTATAATTATGAGATTCTTTTAATTAAAAACTGTGCATGATCTGTGAGTGTGCTTAAATTATGTTGGGCAATCTTGAGAAGTCCTAGTTATTACCCTAGAAAAGATTTATAATAAGATTATTGTAGCTTGTTATCTTCTTCATAATTTTATTAGAAGGGAAATGCCTATAGATGAGATGGAAGATAGATTAGATAGAAGGAGATATCAAAGCCAAATTTCTAATGAAGCACATAACATTATCCCAACAGTTGAAAAATCAAAAGAATGGAGTTCTTGGAGAGATAATGTGGCTAATGATATGTTCAATGAATAAAGAAGAAATTTTAGATTATCATAGCACATTAGGTTTTAATGTTTTATTGAACTATATATAAAATTCATGTTTAATTTAATATTGGCTTTAATAGTAGCAATATTTTCATTAATTGGTTTTGGAAATATTTGTTTATTATCATACCATAACCATGTTTAAAATTATATCATTATGTTTGTTTACTTTACTTCTTGTTAAAATTTCTACTATTGATAACATGTCAAGTTCTTGCAAGTTAAAAATACTAGGTACAAATAAAAGATCATGGATATTTGATGAGGAGACTAAACTTGTTGAAGCCCTTCTTGAGGTGCATAATGAAGCAAAATTTAAAGCTAAATGTGGCTTTAAACCTATATATTTTGGTGCTGTGGAAGATAAACTTAAAGAGAAGCTACCAAATCATGGAATTAAAGCAATACCACACATTCAATCCAAATTATGAAATCTAAAAGCTAAATTTTCTATTGTGCATGACATGTTATGTCACGTCTTTTGGCTACATAATATGCTCTCATAGAATGATTAACAAATCTCTATTTAAGAAAAACTGATAATCATCCTACAAGTGATTTCATTTATTAACCATTATATGCGAATTTTTTTTCTTTTCAAGTATACATGATTACCTACTGTATATACCCATGTCATCCTTATTTCCATTTATTATAATGCCAACATTATATTCATATCATATTAATATCACGTCATACATACATAATTTACCTTATTTTTGGTTCGTCATTTAAATATTACTATCATAGAATTTTAGGGTCACAATTATTTATAATGTCAATACTTTTATATTGCTAGTGTACCAATTTAAATAAGTAAGTTGCATAACTATTGCAGAAGTAGAAGTCTGAAAGAAATCCAAGTCCTTTACCAATGACTTATTCGTTAGACCAGCTGCCGACTTTGCTAATGTTCTTGATCCTCGACTTCCTACGTTTATCAGTTGACAAACGCTAAGCATAAAACTCAGTGGTTCTAGCATAATGTATATCATAAGCCTTAAAATATTCATATGTCATCATAATCAATTTCATCAACATATTCTTTTTTTTCATATAATAATGCTTAATAAATCAACATATCAATTAATTGTAATGCAATATTGTATGCATCAATTAGCATATCATATACCATTAATTATATACCATTTATCATTAATAATCATCTATACTATTATCAATAATTATCATTTTAGTTATTATTAATTATTCATATCTATTTTCTATGTCATCATTATTATTTTTAATGTTATAATAAATATTATATCATCATTATAGCATATCATATCATGGCATCATTAATATGTATAACATATTATCATCATTATGTATATTATTATAATGCTTCATAATTTAAATATGAATGTCATGGTATGTATGTTCATCATCATAATTAACATACATGCACATGAGTGTAAAATATCATACCATGCATTATATCATCATCATATATTCATGATTAATGTTATTTATGAGAATACATTTATGTTATCCCTCATATTTTCCTATATCATTTTATATCATTTGCCCTGTTTACATTATAGGCCATTTCATTATATATGCATTTTACTGAGCCTTTCATATCATAACATATCTATGGTTCAACGAACTGGAACCCATTTGTTATCTTTCCCTTTTATTTCTTTTCTTTCATATCATTTCCTTTTCATTTAATTCTCATAAGAATTTATATCATATTACCCAGTATTTTCCATTTACCATTTTCTCATATTCAATCATTTTCCTCCTTTCTTATTTCTCCATATCATGTTATGCCATGTTTTATGTTTAATGCATTAATTTTATGACATGGTAAATATATATAATATTATATCATAATTAATTATGTAATGCTATTGCATTACCATACCATCGCCTCTTTGATCATTTAATGATCTAGGAACTTTCAACCAACTAGCATAAACTTGCAATATCCTTTCCCTTGTTTAAATCCTTGGGTGATAGGTGAGGATTATCCACTGATTTACCTAATCATAATGCAATGATCATTTCTAATTAATAATTAGCATTCCACATCAATTATCCATTATTCACATTTAGTAATTTGCATACCACTATTCAAAACTCATTAATCATTTAAAATAGTTCAATACACTTACTGTATTTAGATATCATATAGAAAAAACCATATTATCATTAATATAAGTATCCACTGCTCATAAAAACTACTTTAGTTATCCCAAAATTCTTTTACTGCTTCATAGTATCACTTAGTAAAATATGTTATCCTTTACTGTAATATCACTATTGACTAATATATCATAATTATAAAACTCTGTTCATTAATAGAACATTTCTTATATAATCAATAATCATATATAATTATATCTTAACTATTCCCTCAAATATTTAATTTAAACTGTATTCTTTTAGAAAATAATTGGTATCTTAATATCAAATGGATAAATCATGATATTTACCACTTATTAAAACTAGAACATATAACTTAATTAGGTTCTTGATATTATACTTTACTTATGTTTAATTAGAAAAATAATCATTGTTAGAATATTATATCAAGAAATAATTGATATTAATACTTAATATTTCAATATATATATATATATATATATATATATATATATATATATTAAACATTTAACTTATTTAATTTCTTAAGAAATCTTAATCATATAACATTTCTATTATTCAGTCCAACTAGTAACATCTTATGTGATTATGTTCTTATCTTATTCCTTATTTAATCACATAACTAGTAACCTGTTACATAGTGATGTTATAATATCTAGTACTAGATAGTTATCATCATAATACTAATCACTTTATCATTATCCAAATTATAAGACTTAATCATATTCTTATTACTAACCATCCTCTAAAGCTATTGAAAATTAGTTACTGTTAGAAAACAGAATATAAGAACATTTGATATTATCAATTTATTTAATCAATATTTAAACTTATTTAACTTCTTAGTATTCCTTTTTATAAATTAATCATATTATCATAAACCAGATACTTCTATTATTACTAATCACTTATTTATATTTAAAACATATTACTTAAAACAGTTCCTTATAATATACTATTCATGTACCACTTCTGTTGCCCAATATCAATCAATAACATTTTAACTGTTAACTCTCTTTAATATCATGACTTATTTATAAATCATTAAATATCATCCCTTATTTGCTTAAACTTACCCCTTTAATACCACTGTCATATAATTACTTAATAACTTAAATAGTAACTTTCTTTAATATATTCATGTCATTAACATACTTAAGCACATATCCAGTAGCATATATTTATGAATGCTTATCATTCACAGACTTAACACTTCATATTACAGTATCAATTATTTTACTGTCATCTTACATGTGCTACATGCTTTAACATATTCATTATCCATTTTTTAAGTATAATTATATCTTACAAACTTACCTTCTATTTCACTTAACCAACTTTAAAATTTATATATCATCTATCCTTTAACTTATTAATTAAAATATCCAATATAATCATAAAATTTGAACACCTTATAAATCGTATGTCTATGTATCTTATACTTTACTGATATTTCTAATTTAGTCCATAAATTGAATATTATTTAAAACCATATTATACCATTTATTTATTGACTCACTCAAATTTTTAATAATACTTAATACACTTGTTTTTAATGATCATATAAGTCCTTAGTATAAATCTCAAGTAATAATCATTTCATTTTACTTCTCTTTTACTTATCTCTTAATCAATAGATTAACCTTTAAGTAACTTATATCATACTATCAATTAACGTCTTCCTTTAACTTCTTATAATCATTTAATATACTTAAGCATTTAACTATTTATGTCCTCAAATTTGTTATGGTGTATACTCTTATATAAATACATTGAAAAATCATATCTTAAATCCATTTTATAAATCATACTTTATGCTAACCTTCTTAATCATAATGATACTTCCATTTTACTTTAGTTCTTATGTTATATAATAAAATCAAACTTAATAAAATCCATTCTTTTTTCTTAAATTAAAATCATTTAACTTCATACTCAAATATAATCATATTATTTCAACTTAACCTATATTAAAACTTAAGTTATTGACTTTTCTTTAGTATTAATCTTTTATTTTAACAAATTCATTCCATATTATGTTAAATCTTACTAAAGCTTTTAATTTTCTTCTTGAAATAATTTGGCCAAAGGAAGAAAAGCAACACACACACACCCACACAACTCCAAACCTCTTTATTTCATCCATTTTACATCACTAACTATTTTAACCTTCAAATAAATAACTAAATTTACCAAAATAACTTCAAACCATTCACCCATACTATAAATCACATACAAAATGCTCAAATCTAATGGATCTATGACTAATCTATACTCGCCTTGAAGCAATAATCATAAACCAAACTCAAACTTGCATCTTCACTTAATTGAGCCATGGATCTGTATAGATATTCACCAAACTACCTTGTTAAAGCTTTATACATTAACTTATCATCAAAACCTCACATTCACATACTTTAAAAGTGAATCTGTCCATGAAATAAAAGTTAATCATCATATAAGGTTATGATTTCTTAAGAAAGTATAAATTTAGTGATTTAAGTGACTTACACTTGAGGAATTAAAGAAAGAAGGTTCAATCACTCTCTAAAAAGATGAAAAAGAAGATGATCTTTCATAAAACTTGAAGGATTCTCTTAAAACTTGCTTGAAACTAAGAAAAATAAGATGAAAAGAGAAAGAAGAAGTGATAATCTTTGGATTTTTTGAATAAAACACTTTGGCTTCTTAAAAAATGGAGAAGAAAAGAGATTATCTTAGCTCAATCTTGTTCCAAACGTATAGACTTAGTAATATATATATATATATATGAAGTTTTAAAGAAAAAATGAAGGAATAAAGGAAGCTAGTTTTGGTTTCTTTGAAGAGAAAAGGAAGAATGTAAGAACAAAGATAAGAAAGTAAAGTAAAGAAGATGAAATGAGTGGTGGAAGGATAATGGATTCGGCCATAAAGAGATAAGGTGGAGAAATGAGTGGTTTAAGGTATGTAAGAAGGGAAATTTTGTATGGATAAGGGTAGGATATGTTAGGGTAGTCCTATGATAGCAATATACACCTTAATACACTGGATTATAGCCTTATATACATATCTATATGTATAAGTATACATATTCTATTTAAATTCCACCAATCAAACTCTTATCTTATGTATTTTATACTATTCTTTATACATATATAACATAATTATACTTAAAATAATATCCCCCATATTTTTCTACTATCTCCAAATACTAATATTTTATTTCTCTCTTCATCCACTAACACATCTTCCTATACCGTTAACACATGTACCAATCCCACTATTAATATAATATATTAACTTAAAACTCAACTAACACATTTTTCTATCCCACTTCCAGTATAATATATTAATTTAACATCCCACTATCTTATTTATTTTCATATATCCATTTATTTATTTACTTACATATCAATAATTAATCCATTTAATAATACATAATATCCTTTAATAATTCCTTTTTTATAATATTTATTTATTAAATCATCTAACATCATCATCCACTACATTATTTAAATACTTAATACATTATACATATACTATACCTATTTATTCATTTAATTATACCATATTGTATATACACTTGTATATACATATATATTTGATTTGTATTAATTATTTATACTCTTCTTTAATCATACAATATTATTAAATTATACATACTCTTAATATATTTATAATTCATTTAATTCCTTGTATACTTATATGTATAATTCCATTTACATATGAAATAATTTACGTATCTTATTTTATGCGATTAATTATATGATCCATTAATTATCTTAATTAATCATGCTTAAATATTTTAAACGTACTCGATATAATATCCATCAATTATCATTAACGTCCTAATCATTAAATTGTCATTTCGATGATATATCCATTTAATTATCGTTTCGACATCGAATGATCTTTCATTTTTCAGTGATCCTATAAAATTCCATCATTTTAACCTCTAATCATATAACATCTAGCACATCATTTATTTTTCATTGCATTCACATATCATATAAATTCACATCATCATCCTAATTAAAAGCATGTATAAAGCAAAGCATATTAATCGTATATCATAATAATGTGTGTTAAAATGAGGATGTGATAACTCTCTCCCCCTAAATTAGGATTTTGCCCCCGAAATCTAACCTTAGTTACTAGAAAACAAATGAGGATACTGTTCCCTAATAAGGGACTCACGTTCCCATGTCACCTCTTGCCCTGTATGATGATTCCATAACACTTTCACTAATGGAATCCATTTGTTCCTTAATTGATTCATCTCATGCACCAAAATTCTAATTGGCTCTTCACTATAAAACAAATCTAATTAAACCTCTAAATCCTCCATTGGTATAACATGTGAAGGGTCTGATTTGTACCTTTGAAGCACTAATACATGGAAAACATTATAGATTCTATCCAATTCTGGAGGTAAAGCCAATCTATTCGTCAATGGTCCAATTCTTTCTAACACTTCATAAGGACTAAAAAACCTTAGACTTAACTTTCCTTTTTATCTGAATTGCAAAATTCTCTTCCATGGAGACACTTTTAAAAACACTTTATCCCTAACATTGTACTTAATAGCCTTATGCTTCAAATCAATGTAAGATTTCTATCGATCATATGTTGTTTCCAACCATTCCTTAATCAATTTCACCTGATTCTCTGCCTGTTGGACTATATCAAGTCTAATTATCCGTCGTTCACCAACTTCATCCTAGTTTAATAGCGTTCTATAGCATCTACCATATGGTGCCTTATAAGGTGCCATTTGAATACCAGATTGGAAACTATTATTATAGGTAAATTCAATAAGAGGAATGTATCCCTCCTGACTTCCAACCCATTCTAACACACAAGCTCTTAGCATATCCTCCAAAATTTGGATGATTCAATCCAATTGTCTATCTGTCTAAGGATGAAAAGCTATACTAAAATGTACCTTAGTGCTTAAAGAATGCTAAAAACTTCCTTAAAATTGAGAAGTAAACTGTGGATATTTGTCTGATACTATAGATGATGGCACTTTATAAAGTCCCACTATTTCTTTGATTTACAGTTCCGCCAACCATTCCAAATTATAGTCCATATGAGTGGGTACAAAATGCACTGACTTGATAAGTCTATCAACAATTACCCATACAACATCATGTTTACCCCATGTTAATGGCAATCCTATGATAAAATCCATCGTCATTCTATCCCATTTCCACTTTGGAATAAATAAAGGTTGCAATAAACCTATAGGTACTTGGTGTTCAGAGTTTACTCGCTGACATACTAAACATTTGGAAATGAACTCTGCAATGTCTTGCTTCATACTTACTCACCAATAAGAAAGTTTTAAATGCCTGTATATATTAGTACCTCATGGGTGATATGAATATAAATTTTTATGAGCTTTATCCAGTATCTGCCTCTTTAATTCTTCATCTGCTGGAATATAAATACGATCTTTATTCCTTAACAAACCTTCAAAATCTAGGGTGAAAACCTTTTAAATGTCCATTTGAATTTTTCCTAACTGCTTTTAATAGTCTTCATCATTCAAAGCAACTTCCTTAATACAATCAATCAATAATGGTTTCACCTATAATTGTAATTCTGCCAGAATACAATTTAATTGTACCATTAATAAAGCATTCAATTAATGAGTCTCTTACACTAACACCAGTGATGACTGTTGTAATGTAGCAAAAGTCTTCCAACTTAGAGCATTAACCACCAAATTAACTTTTCCAAGATGATAGTCAATGAGGCAATCATAGTCTTTTATCAATTCTAGCCATCACCTCTACTTTAAATTTAGCTCTTTTTATGTCTTCAAATACTTCAAACTCTTATGATTCATATAGATGTAACACTTTTCACCATAAAGATAATGACACCATATTTTCAATGCGAATACAATGGTGGCTAATTCCAAATCATGAGTTGGGTAATTTTGTTCATGTGGTTTAACTTATCAAGAAGCATAAGCAATCACCTTCCTGTCTTGCATCAAAACATATCCCAAACCATTGAATGAAGCATCACTATACACCACATAATCCTTCCTTTATGTAGGTAAAATCAATACTGGTGCTTGAGTCAAACACTCCTTTAGCTTATCAAAGCTTTTTTGACACTTCTCTGTTCGTTCAAATGACACATCTTTCTAAAGAAGTGTAGTTAAAGGTGTAGCAATCATGGAAAAATCCTTAATAAATCATCTATAATATCTTGCTAAACCCAAGAAACTACACACTTCAGTAATAGATTTAGCTGCTTGCCAATTCACAATTGGTTCTATCTTGCTACGATTGATAACAATACCCTCAGCTGAAATCACATGCCCTAAGAAACCAACTCGATCCAGCCAGAATGAACATTTTATCAATTTACCATATAATTGCTTCTCCCTCATTAATTATAACACCAAATGCAGATGTCTATCATGCTCTTCTTGATCTTGAGAATAAATTAGAATATCATCAATGAATACTACAACAAATTGATTAAGGTATTCCTTAAGAACTATGTTCATTAGAGCCATAAATGCTACCAGTGCATTAGTCAATCTAAAAGGTATGACCAGGAATTCATAATGGCCATATCTTGTGTGAAAAGCAGTTGTTCTCCTTAACTCATAATTAGTGATAGCCCGATCTCAAATCAATCTTGGAAAAAATAGTTGCTCTCTTTAATTGATCAAACAAGTCATCATTTAGGGTAAGGGATAGTGATTATTGATTGTCACATTATTTAATTGCTGATAATCAATACACATATGCATTGTTCCATCCTTCTTCTTCAAAAATAGAATAGGTGCCCCCCAAAAAGATGCACTTGGTAGAATGAATCCTTTATCTAGCAACTCCTGTAATTGCTCCTTTAACAATGAAGCAGGGATTTTAGGGGTTAATAATAAAAATACGATTGTAGACAGAATTAAATCCCTTGGTCTCTATGGACTTAGTATAGAGTGAGAAGGGTATCAAACTCAAGGAACACTGGTGTTATTTCACGTTCATTTATAAAACTTGCAATTTCTAATATCTCTTCTTGTCATGTCACAATTCAAATAGATGATGGTAAGATAATAAAGATAAAGCTTGATTCTTCAATATATAATTAATCAGTCAAATATGAATAATGCTTAAGACAAACCAATAAATAAATGACATCTTCATTAGTATCATACAGCACTCTCATGCCCATATAATGTATATCCATAGTATTCTCCATAAAACTCTCATTTTATAGATGTAAATATGAAACAATAGAAATCATATGTCATAACTTAAACATTCTCAAGAAGTAGATTCAATAATCCTTTAACTAGAGTAATTATCATGAA
>CANYBF010827439.1:0-15290 GCA_948192965.1 Dalechampia spathulata
ATACCTACGGCTTCCCCCAATTCCACTAGATCGCCATGAGTAGGACTCCGACCATAACATAATCGACAGATCCAAGACGTACTCCTACAAGTAAAGGGAGTTCGAATAGATATTGTTTGTGTTCGAAAGGTTATGAATCGGTTGGCAAGTCCAATCCCAATATCTTGATTTCGAATGGCAATGCATCGTGGACCCATATATATATTGTCTGCTAATACACGCCCAATGAATGTTTGAATAAAGATTCTTTCCGACATTATCCCATTTCGAGGATTTACAGAGATCCCTCGGGTGGTGCCACAGTCTGTTCTACGTACAACAATGTGTTGAACTACTTCAACAAGTCTACGCGTCAGATATCCAGCATCTGATGTTCGTACAGTGGTATCGACAACCCCTTTTCGGGCTCCGTAACAAGAAATGATATATTCTGTTAAAGAGAGTCCTTCGCGTAAATTGCTTTGAATAGGTAAATCAATCATTTGTCCTTGTGGATCCGACATTAATCCTCTCATACCTACCAATTGGTGTACTTGAGATGCATTTCCTCTAGCTCCCGAAAAGGACATTATATGGACTGGATTAAAGGGTTCCGTCATCCTAAAATTAAGATTCATTTCTTGTCGCAAATATTCACTTGTAGCATACCATATCTCAATAGATTGGCGTAATTTTTCTACCGTGTGTACATTTCCATAATGATAGTGTTTTTCCAAAATAAAACTTTGTTGTTCAGCATCTTGGACTAGCCATCCTTTAGAAGGTATTGTTAAAAGATCATCAATTCCTAATGAAATAGATGTAGTAGTGGCTTGCTGGAAACCCAGAGTCTTTACTTGATCCAGGATGTGTGATGTATATGCCATTCCAAAATGATCTATTAATCTGCTAATAAGTCTTTTAATGGCAGTTCCATCTATCACTTTATTGTGAAAGACCAGATTGGCCTGTTTGGCCATAAGTACCTCCATATTCCGCTGAGTAGAGTTCGACAATGGATTTGAGTCAATGATTTGAAACTTCCTTCTCTCGATCTTGATTTGCATAGAAATGAAATTCAGGAACTATGGTCCTGGCTGAACCGAAGAAGTCGGAATTCGTGCCAGTGTCATAGAATTACTTAGCTCAGATCCCTATGATTAGATACCACCTGAGCCGACTTGGCAAAACCCTTTTATAGCTTCTTCTATTTCTCGATAAAGAGAAATATGACCAACCGTAGTTCGAATGTATATACAAAGAATTTTTTTTTTTTTATTTCTTACTATTAGATAGTGTTCATAAATCTCATGATAGGTACCCAAAGATTCATAGTGAACTTCGACGGGAGCTTCTCTTGAAGCAATAATGCGTTGATCTAGTTGCCGCCGAAGCCACAAAGGACTATCTAAATCGATTCTTTTCTGCTGATAAGCACCAATTGCATCATAGGAATTAGCAAAAAAAGATTCTTTTATATATTGATCGTTATTCTCGTCAATTCTTTCATTTTGATAATTTCTGTGATTACAAGGATTATACCTATTTGCACAAATACCTCGACGATTCCCGTTTGTTAATACATAGAGTCCAATAAGCATATCTTGAGTTGGTACGGAAATGGGATCTCCAATAGCGGGAGATAAGAGATTAATATGAGAAAACATAAGTAAACGAGCCTCCGCTTGAGCCTCCAACGATAAAGGTACATGAACAGCCATTTGATCCCCATCAAAGTCTGCATTGAATCCCTTACAAACTAATGGATGTAAACAAATAGCACGGCCTTCCACTAAAATGGGTTGGAATGCCTGTATGCCTAATCTATGCAAGGTAGGTGCTCGATTCAGTAATACCGGATGTCCCTGCATAACTTCCTGAAGTATTTCCCATACAATTGGCTCTTTTTCCCGAATTTTACTCTTAGCAACTCCTATGTTCGAAGCAAGATGTTGCCTAATTAGACCACGAATTACAAATATCTGGAACAGTTCTATTGCTATTTCGCGAGGCAATCCACATCGATGTAATGAAAGTGAGGGACCTACGACAATGACAGAACGCCCCGAATAATCAACCCGTTTTCCAAGCATAGTTTCACGAAATCTTCCTTCTTTGCCTTCAATTACATCCGAAAACGACTTGTAAACCTTATTATGACCGTCTCTCATTGGTTGTCCGCGGATTCCATTATCAAGAAGTGTATCCACGGCTTCTTGTACCAATTTTTCCTGACACATTACTAATTCCCCTGGTGTAGATCTACTTGTTTTTAATAGATCAACAAGAGTATTGTTCCGGTAGATAACCCTTCTATAGAGTTCATTAATATCTGAACTCATTAGTTTACCCCCGTCTATCTGAATAATAGGTCTCAACTCGGGAGGAAGAACTGGTAATAGACATAAAACCATCCATTCTGGTTCGATATTTGTTCGAATAAAATGCTTAGCTAAGTCCACACGTCTAACCAAAAAATCCTTTCTTCTTCCAACCTTTCGATCTTCCCATTCATTCCCCGTAGGCTCTTCTTCCCCCAATTCTTTCCATTCTACCGATGAATAATCTATAATAATTCGCAAATCTAGATCGGCTAATTGTTCTCGGATAGCACCAGCTCCTGTAGAAATTTCTCGATTTCGAAATGTATCGAAACCTTGGGCAGTAAAAAAAAGTGGAATACTATATTTCCAGGATTGGATTTCGTATTCGAATGAACCTCGTAATCGTAAAAAAGTAGGTTTTTTAGCTATGGTCCTAGCAAAAGAAAAATTGGGATAGGATCCTATACTCCTATACTATGGATCTCCCCCCTTAAAAATCGGACGTGAAAGTTTCCTCTCATCCGGCTCAAGTAGTTATCCCAAATAGAAAGAAGGGGCTCCTGCTTTCAAATTTGAAAATCGATAAAAAACCAAAAAAGCTACTCCTTCCTCAAGTTCCCAATGAATAATGAACATCAAGCAAGTTCTCAATTCAATTATCACACCTTATTTAATTTTCACAATTACGACTTAAATGAAATGTGAAATTCTTGAGTAGTCTACTTCCCTTCGAATGAGAAATTCCAAGTATCTTAGAATTCATAAGGGATTTATTTGTCTATGTCTCTTTCTATTTGATCTCTTAGGTCCCGTAGGTCCCGAACTCACCTCGACGGTTAGATTATGCCACGATGCTATTAAAGCCTATATGCGATGTATAGACTCCTGGAACCATGACATATTTGATTACTATATTTGATTACTTGAGTATAAACATAGTTTCTTTTTTTTTTTTATATAAAGGAATGATTAATTCCACAAAAAAAGAAAGAAGTCGGTTTTCACGAGGTACAACTAGGAATTCCTATTTATTTGTTACTGCATCGACCATAGACCCATTCCTTTTTCTTGGGGGGTATTGAATACACCCATACATAATTCTGAGCTTCATGTTACTCCTCTCAAGAGACATGTCAGATACAAGGCATCCCTTTTTTTGGGGGGGGGATGACAGTTTTTCATTCCAAAACTGTAAAATCAGAATTTCGATCAAATCACACATCGCAATATACTAGGCCTTCTAATTCTTTAAGAGGTTTATCTAAAAGATTTGCGATATAACTAGGAAGACGTTTCAAATACCACACATGAGTTACTGGGCATGCCAGTTTGATGTAGCCCATTTGATATCTTCGTATCCGAGAATCAACAAATTCGACTCCGCACTGTTCACAAAATTTTTTGTCTTCTTTTTCATTTCTGATTACTCGATAATTTCCACAAGCACAAATTCCGCTTTTTATAGGCCCAAAAATTCTTTCACAAAACAATCCATCTTTTTCAGGTTTATTGGTTTTGTAATGAAAAGTATAGGGTTTTGTTACTTCTCCAACAATCTCTCCATTAGGTAGGATTTTGTTGGCCCAAGCACTTATTTGCTGAGGCGAAACTGATCCAATTCGGAGTTGTTGATGTTTATACCGATCAATCATAGAAGAAAAATTGTGATTCATTCCGATTAAGCTTCCTTCCTATTAATCCGGAAGTTCTTCTCAGATACAAGGAAATTATTAAGTTCCAGAGCCAAAGATCGTAGTTCTCGAACGAGCAATCGAAAAGATTCTGGAGCATCTTCAGGTTTAGGTATTGTTCCTCCAATGATTGTAGTACCAAGCACTTCCTGGCGAGCTCTAATATGATCCGATTTATAAGTAAGCATTTCTTGTAAAATATGAGAAACACCAAATCCTTCTAAAGCCCAAACCTCCATTTCTCCAACTCGTTGTCCCCCTTGCTTGGCCCTTCCTCTAAGGGGTTGTTGGGTAACAAGTGCATAATGTCCACTGGAACGCCCATGTATTTTATCATCAACTTGATGAATTAATTTCAAGATATAAGGCTTTCCTATTAAAACAGGCTGCTCAAAGGGATCTCCCGTTCTTCCATCAAATATTCTACTTTTTCCCGGATATTCGGGTTCAAATACCCACGGATTTGCTGTTTGCTTACTGGCTTCATATAATTCAGAAAATACTAGTTTTCTCGAAGCCTCTTGTTCATATCTCTCATCAAAAGGTGCTATTCTATAATGTCTATCTAGTAGACCTCCCGCTAACCCGAGGGAGCACTCAAATATCTGTCCTACATTCATTCGTGAGGGTACTCCTAATGGGTTGAAGACCATATCAACAGGTCTTCCATCTTGCAAATAAGGCATATCTTGTCTAGGTAGAATTTTGGAAATGATACCTTTATTTCCATGTCTTCCGGCTATTTTATCACCCACCTTGATTTCACGTTTCTGTAAAATATATACGCGAATCATTTCCGGATTATAACTAGAACCCCCCTTTTTCTGGACCCATCTCACATCAAGAACTCGCCCCCTACCACCTATAGGTAGTTTTAGACAAGTTTCCTTTGAAGTAGATACCTGAATACCAAGTATGGCTCTTAATAATCTATCTTCGGGAGCATACGATGATTCTTTCGCCATTTGAGGCGTTAATTTACCTATTAAAATATCGCCCGCCTCTACCCAAGATCCTAGCATCACAATTCCATTTTTGTCCAAATTTCGGAGTAAATGGGCTTCTAGATGCGGTATTTTGTTAGTAATACTTTCAGGTCCTTGGCTTGTTACATGAGTCTGAATTTCATATTTCCTTATGTGAAAAGAAGTATAAATATCTTCATATACCAGACGTTCGCTAATAAGTACCGCATCCTCAAAATTGTAACCTTCCCACGGCATATAAGCCACTAATATGTTTTTGCCCAAGGCGAGTTCACCACCAATTGTAGCAGCACCATCCGCCAAAACTTGTCCCTTTTTAATGCATTTACCCCACTGAACCTGGGTTTTTTGATGCATACAAGTATTTTTGTTGGAACGCTGATACATAACTAATGGAATGCATAGAGTATCCCCATTGCCCGAGAAAATGATCTTGTCAATATCAGTATAAATTATCTTTCCTTCGTGTGTGGCTATAACAGGAACCCCTGAATCTAGAGCCACTTGGCGTTCTAATCCAGTTCCAACAATGCATTTTTCGGACCGAGAAAGCGGAACTGCTTGACGCTGCATATTCGAACTCATTAAAGCCCGATTCGCATCATTATGCTCGATAAAAGGAATGAGGGAAGCTCCAATAGAAAAATATTGGAAGGGAAAAATACTTCGAAAATGCACTTGTTCCCATGCAATAGTCAGGAATTCTTGACGATACCGAGCTGGAGCAACCTGTTCTTCCTGAACACCTCGATTTAGCGCCAAAGAATTTCCTGCCGCTATCATATGGTATTCCTCTCTATTTGGTGATAAATAAAACATCCGTACTTTTTTTGATCCTTCAGAGATTCCATAAAATGGGCTTTCTAGAGAACCCCAATGACCAATCTTGGCATGAATTGCTAAAGATCCAATAAGTCCAACATTGATTCCTTCAGATGTGTCAATTGGACAAATGCGCCCATAGTGGCTAGGGTGGATATCCCGTATCCGAAAACTAGCAGTTCGCCCTGTCAATCCTCCAGGACCCAAATAACTCAATTTTCTCCCATGGACTATTTGTGTCAATGGATTAGTTCGATCCAAAACTTGAGATAATGGGTGTAATCCGAAAAAAGATTCATAAGTGGTTGTTAATGGAGTTGAAGTTAGCAAATTTTGAGGGGTCGGTATCAATTTATGCCTAATTGCTCCACATATAGTCCCTCTAACCGCATTTTCTAAACGAATCAGAGCCAATCCGAATTGATCTTGTAAAAGATCCGCTACCGAACGAATACGTTTATTTTTTAAATGATTCATATCGTCAAGTGTACCCATTCCAAATTTCATTCCAATCAAATGATCCGCAGCTGCTAATATATCCCGCGGTAACAAAAATGTATTGTTATGAGGTATATCAAGATTCAGTCTCCGGTTCATATTTAATCGACCAATCCTTCCTAATTCACATCTTTGTTGAAAGAATTTCTTTTGTAATTCCTTACATAAAGATTCAGAAAATACTGGATCTCCGCCTACACAAGTAAATTGTTGATAAAACTCCAAAATGGCATCTTCCTTTGACCCAATTTTTTTTTTTTCCTTATCTTTCAGGAAAGATAAGAAAATTTCAGGGTAGCACGCATTCTCTAAAATTTCTCTTAGATTCAAACCCATAGCGGATGATAGAACTAGAATAGATATTTTCTGTTTCCTACTCACACGAGCCCATATCCTTGTTTTTCTATCAATCTCTAATTCTACGCGCCCTCCCCAATCTGATATTAGGGTGCCGGTATAGACCGAAATTCCGTTATGATCCAATTCCGACCGGTAATAGATACCGGGACTTTGCAATATTTGATTGATCACAATTCTGTATATTCCATTTACTAGAAAAGTTCCCAGGGAATTCATTAGAGGAATGTTTCCAATAAAAATTTTTTGTTCTTGCATATCCCTACCAGTTTTCCAAATTAATCCCGCGGATACATAGAATTCAGAAGAATATGTCAGTGATTCATATACAGCATCTCTTTCTTTTATCAATGGCTCTACTAATTGATATGTTTCTACAAATAATTGAAATTCAATTTCTTGATCTGTATCTTCAATTTTTGGAAACTTAGAAAGTTCTTCTGTTAAGCCCAGATCAATGAACCTACAAAATCCTTCAAATTGTATCTGATTAAATCCAGGTATTGTAGACATTCCCACATTTCCATCCCCGAGCATTTTGAATTTCCCCTTTCGTATTTATTTTTTCAATCCCATTATTGGATCGTTCCTTATTCAAATTATATGGATCGATCTAGCAACGATGAAATTTCTATTCTGTTTACAGAATCACATAAAATTTTCTCTAACTCCATAGATATGGAATGTATGAAATACTTATGAACGGAGGAATAAAGAGAAGTTTATACTCAATTAGAATTTGAAATACAACTGGAAAGGAATTGAGAAATTTCACTTACCTTAGACTTCTAATTAGTATAGAATCGCAAAACAAAAAGTGATTGAATTTATACCATTATTATGATATTCCATATTCCAATATTCCAATACGCTTGGATACCAATAAAATAAATGAATTCGTGAGTGAATCTTTTGATGAGAGAAAGAAACAATAATACAAAATAATATAACAATATATAGAATACGATTGAAGTGCATAATATAAAACAAATCTAAGAAGGCTTATTAAACATAAAACATATGGAGACATAACTATAGCTAGCTCATAACTCGAGCTATCTATATATGTCTCTCCTTTTACTGCAGTTCTACTTTGGACAGCGCATGTCATGCTCTATCAAAATTTCTATTCCACTTTCATTGAATAGAAATTTTACTATAGGAATCATAGACAGATAGGATAGATATCTGTGTAAACTTTGATGTTCTTTATGTTCTAGAGTTTACATAGACTCATAATTGTTGTTATAATTGAAACTGAGAAGAACTTTTTTTATTGATATTGAAAAAATCAATAAGGATTGGTTACGTATCCATTTTTCTTTTTTTATATCATATATCATTTAGGATTAGAGAAATGCAAGTTTAGATTCAAATCCAAGAGTCGTTCATGAATTCACAGTCAATAGTTAATGGTTCCACTTTGTCCTTAATTTTTGAAAAGTGTGTGTTTTGAGATACTATACAAAATGAATTGAACTATACAAAATGAATTGAAAAAAAAAAAAATAGATCCAATCAAAAAAAAAAAAAAGAATATTTTCGTATATTTTGTGTTGCCTTGGCGGCATGGCCGAGTGGTAAGGCGGGGGACTGCAAATCCTTTTTTCCCCAGTTCAAATCCGGGTGTCGCCTGATCAACAAAAGATGCAAAAAAATATCTTATTCGCTTTTTTTGCTGATATAACTTATCGAATTTGCTCCCAACGGAAGCAGGGGGAGGAAAGGGCTTCTTGATACTTCCAAAAGTATTGCTGGCTTTTTGGACTCAATTTTGGACTATTTTCGATTCTAGTAGCAATCTTATAAGAATAAAAACGTCTTTAATTTGAATTTATTAAATTTGAATTTACTATTAATAATTATTAATAATAATAATTAATAAATTAATTTTTAATAATTAATAAATTAATTGAATTTTTTTTCATCAATATATTTTTATTGAGAATCTTTTTTTTGACTCTGTACCAACAATTCGACTATTATTAGAATAGTTAACAATAATGGAAAAATTCCTTCATATTCATAGAGATCGAGGACATAATTTACATGGATATAGTAAGTCTCGCTTGGGCTGCTTTAATGGTAGTCTTTACATTTTCTCTTTCACTCGTAGTATGGGGAAGAAGTGGACTTTAGGGGTATTACGAATTGAGTTGAGAAATCAAACTCTATCAATTGTTTTATAGATTGTTCTGCAAAGATTTTTTAACTTTTTAATTAATATTAATTAGGAATTTAATTATTTCATTCAATTGAAATTTCATTCAATTGCTAATTTCTTCAAAATTTGAAAATTGAATGAAAAATATCTTCATATCTTCATGTCCAAATTCTGTTGGATTCGAGTGAAGTAATGTATTCTATAAATAATATATGAATAATACTCTTTATTTTATTGTTTCGGTACATGGCGGGATTCTTATTGAAAATAATAAGAAAGTTCGGAATTAGAATCCTAAAAGTAAAAGTGAGAGTTGCCTTTCCACTATTTCAGATTAATTGGAATCAAGACAAATCAGAAATCAAATTGGAACGTTATATACATATAGATAATTGATATCTAGACAGATAAATATGAGATGATATTTTAGATAGATTAATCTATATCTAGATTAAGATTCAGCCTATATATATTTTTTTTTTTATTTTCTATATAGTTTCGATTTTTATATAATAGAGTTTCTATTTTGATTTGATATAGTATAACTTTAGAAACTAGAATCAAAAAAATTGTATTTATAAAGTATAAACTAGAATACAAAAAATGGATAGTATGATAGAAAGAAATCAATTTCTCTCTATCATACTATCGGATCTCATAGAATACTGCTAATTCTAGTCTGCTCATTTCATCTAAGACTCAAAATGGAAATCCTTTTCATTTTTTTTGTTCAATCATTGATAAGAACTAAGAAATCAAGTTTCATTCAAATTAATCACCTTGACTAACTGTTTTTACGTAAATTATAAGTAAAAAGGCAGTAGGAACTAGAATGAAAAGGGCAGTAGCAATAAACGCAAGAATATTTACTTCCATAATCTCCTCGTTTCGTTTTTCTTTTTTTCGTAATAACTCGGGATTTAATCCCATAGAGATAATCAAAAAATATTTCGCCTCTAAATTCAAAATTCAATGGGACGAATTTCATCTGGATAATATCGAGTCCGATCAATATCATGAATAACAATATCTGAGTTCTAAAATCTATTTATCGTCGAGAAGTGAATAGTATAACATAGAAAGATCGTTTATACATACCGAATTTAAAACTGGCTTGGATTCTTGATTCAATTGAGAATTTTTTTCCATTACTTTCTTTTTTTTATTTATTTGCTCTTTCTTTATTTTCTTTATTTTCTATTTTATTAATATCCTTTTTCCTTGCTACTCTTTCCTTGCTAATGGAATGCATAGAATATATTTTTAAAAAACTTCAGTGCGCAATTTGAATGAGATAGGTTGTTTCAAATTCCAATTTGTAATTGAGATTACACAAAATAGGAGCCAAAAAAAAGAGACTTTTCAAATTCTAAAGGATTCTATCAAAACAATTTCCTTTTTTTTGTATCGTACATACAAATAACAAATAAAGAAAAATGCCATTTGTGTATGTGTTACCGAAAAACTCAATTCGATCTTTCGCAGAAAAGGGAAAGATGAATTAATTTCTTTTTTATTTGATTTTAGATTATTGTTATTGGGTTTTGATCCGTCGGGACTGACGGGGCTCGAACCCGCAGCTTCCGCCTTGACAGGGCGGTGCTCTGACCAATTGAACTACAATCCCCCCGAAATTAAATAAAATTAAATAAAGTGTACAGCATATATATATTCTTATGATTTCATCCAAACCCAATCTATTTCGATTTTAGATTGGAATTACCGCGTTGGATATAACAGAAACGGAAGTGGTATATTGATATACACATGGATATCGACTTTAGTGATATGATAAAAAGGACAGGGATTCCTAATTATCTTTTCGTTATTTCAAATCAACGCCGATTGCTAAGGAAAAAAATCTTTCAACGAAAAAAGACTTTTTTTTCTTTACATTACTCTTTTTCTTAGACTTTATACTTACAAATCTTACCAATCTGGATCTGAAATTAGCAAGTGTGAGACAAAAAAGAAATAAAATAAAGCAAATCAAATAAAGAACAGGTAAAGATATATCTGAATTTTGGACTTTTTTTTCCGTATCAGACATTTCGAGAGAACAAAGAGTTTATATCATTTCATGGCGGATCCGTGAATTATTGGGCCGAGCTGGATTTGAACCAGCGTAGACATATTGCCAACGAATTTACAGTCCGTCCCCATTAACCGCTCGGGCATCGACCCAGGAAGAATCAATTTCAGACTTATTAAGAATCCATGATCAATTTCCTTTCGTAATACCCTACCCCCAGGGGAAGTCGAATCCCCGCTGCCTCCTTGAAAGAGAGATGTCCTGAACCACTAGACGATGGGGGCGCATTTGCCCGACCGCCAGCATACTATGCTCATAGTATGAACAGTTTTTTGAAATTGTCAATATAACGAAATGGTATGACTAGATTCGAAGAATCTTTCCGCCCTTCATGATTCGATAGAATTTTGTGATTCGTATATTCGCCATTATCTATTCTTCCATTCTAAGAATAAGAAATAGAATTAATAAATTAATATCAAAATCAAATTCAATTAAATAGAAAAACAAGTAGAAATAATATAATACGGAAGAGTCTTTCAATGGGTCTGCCAGAAAGCCATAAATAAAATAGGGTTAAACCTCATTTCTTTTGCTTTCGTTCATTAATTCACTCATTAGTAAGATTAAGATAAATAGGAATATCTCTCTCTCACACTAAATCAGTAATTTAACAAATTAAAAATCTAGTAAGAGGAAATAAACATCAACAAGTTATCCAATTTGATTGGAAGAATTAGGTTGAGGGGACAAATAGAATCTTTTCATTAGCGAGTCAATGAAATATCTTGGATCTATGTTGAATTGCTAAATACATGTATCAATCAAACGAATTTCGGTAGTGAATTCAATTAAGTTCGGCCTTGATAAATTCATTACATTTCTATTTATCAAATTCAATATCAATAAACCATATCAATAAACCACTTTTATCAATAAACCACTTTTTTTTTACCTATATTCACTAGGTAAATAAAATATCTCGCTTATAAATGAATTACTATGAATCTACTCCCTATACTGACCCTATACTTAGTATAATATACTTATTCCAATTTCTATTTGATTTGTTTATATTCGATTTTATGAATTTAGAATTCTATTCTAAATATAAATTCTAATTCAATTCGAGTTTCTAATAATAATATTCTATTAATATTAGATATTAGTATTAGATATTAGTATTAGATATTAGTATTTATTAGTATTAATATTCAGAATATTATTCTATTAGCTATTAGTATTTATTATATTAGTATTTATTAGTATTAATATTCAGAATATTAGTATTAAATAGTATTATTAAATAATGTTATAAATAAATAATGGTATAAATTTTTCAATAATGTTATTCTAAATAATGATAATGTATAATGTTATTATAATGTTCTTCTTTTCTTTACTTTTCTTTATCCTGATATTTCGATTCTTTTTTATTTTCTATTTTTTTTTAGAATTTATTTCTATTTATCTATTTCTAATTTATTTATTTCTATTTAGTTTAGAATTTCGAATAATTCGAATTTCTAATAACTAAGAAAACTAACTAAATAAATATCTAACTAAATAAATATTTTTCTTATTTCTATTTATTATTTCTAATAAATAGTTCTAAAATAAATATTTTGATTATTTAATATTTTGAATATATTGAAATTGACATATTTAATTGAATATATTTCATTTAATATAGTTCAATATTTCATTTTGAATTTTTGAATATCGAATATATTTTATATTGACTTTATTTATTTACTTATTTTATTTTCTTCTATAGATTTGATTTCGAATCTATTTCTATAGCTCTATCTTATCTGCATAGTAGCTCATTCAGGAATTGAATCAAATGGGCCCTTTTAACTCAGTGGTAGAGTAACGCCATGGTAAGGCGTAAGTCATCGGTTCAAATCCGATAAGGGGCTTTGGCCTTTTTCATTCTTTTCATTCTTTTCATTTAATAGTCTAATTTTTTTTTAGAATGATTTTGACTATTTTTTCTATATAATTTTCTATAGAATTCTATTCTATATAGAATTCTATATTATATAATATATAAATAGAAAAAAAAATAGAGTTTTTTTTTTGAATATTAATATATTTTGATTATACTCTATTTTCGATAGTTAGAAAATATTCATTTTTACAATGTTAATTTTTTTATTAAAATTCTATTTTATTAGAATTCTATTCTATTTGATTTATATTATATATTATTTGATTTATATTATATATTTTGAATTTCTATTATCTATTATTTGATTACATTATTAGATATTATTAATTAGATATTATTAGATTATTAATTAGATATTATTAGATTCTATTATTCTTCTATTATTCTATTATAGTTCTATTCTATTATTATTATATTTTTATTATTATATTTTTATTATTATATTTATTATATTATTATTATTTTTATTATATATATTTATATATATTTATTATTAGTTATTAATTTTAATTATTTTTTAATTATTTATTATATTATTATTTATTAATTTTAATTATTTATTATTTAATTATTTATTATTATTTATTAATTAATTATTATATATATTTATTTATTATATTATTTATGATATTATTCTAATTTATATATATAATAGAATAGAAAAATAGAAATAGAAAAATTTCTTATCTTATATCTTATATATCTTCTACTTCTAATTATATTAGAATATTTCCTAAAAAAAATAAACAATAAAAAATAAAAGAAAAATGAATTTTCTAAATTATAATGATAATGATAATGAATTTATAAATTAATATTTAATATCTAAATTCATAATTAATAGAATAATTAATAGAATCAAATATCAAGATAAAGTAAGTAGACCTAACTTATTGGATCATGACTATATCTACTATTCTGATAGTAAAATTTCTGATAGTCAAATTCGATATAGATGATAGATGAAATCGAAACAGTAGCTCTAATTTTTCTTTCATTTTCATATTTCTTTGGATTCCGAAAAGAAAAAATCTGTCGATATTTCTGATTCAATCTTTTTGATCCTAGTTATTCTATCTATAAGAATAAATAAACTATAAGAATAAATAAATCACTCTTCAACAGAAATTTATATTGCTATTTATACATATATACGTATATAAGATTTAGATTATTATTATTATATATTTATATATTTATATTATTATTTATTATATAATAAATATATATAATAAGATTGATATATCTATCAGATCGTGGCTTTCTATATCAAATATTTTCATATTGATACATACTATATTTTTATTCCGACTTGCTTTGACCTACAAAATATTCTGGGGTTTTCTTTTTTTTTTTTTTTTTATCTGAAGAAAAAAGAAATAGAAAGAAAAATAGAAATAAATAAAAATAGAAAGAAATAGAAGTATATATAAGTATAAGAAAGTTGGCGAGAAAGAATAAAGTAGAAAATAATAAAACATAGGATACTGTAGCAGTTTAATACAGATAGAAATTAATAGAAATTCTAAGAATACATAAAAATATTGATTTATTTTTAGAAATCTCATAAACAATAGCCAAGAATAAGATTAGTTTGATAGAATGAGCGAAATAAGCCCGAGGATCCACTAGTAAGGAAAAGGGGATCCCTTGCTCTTTGAACAGTGCTTTTAAAAAATTCATTTATCTGATTCTGATTAATTTGATGAGTCATAAAAAAATTCATGGTTCATGTGGTTATTAAGACTATAAGTTTTAAAGACTATAAGAAGGAATAACCAAATTGAATTCATGATTGAATTAATGAATTTACCTAGGTTATGGACTGATGAAGAATGAAGAATTTTTTTCTTCGAAACCCATTAGAAATTAGAAAGGGCAGTGTACGAGAAATCCAATCATATTCATATATAAATGATAGAAGCTTCAAAGGCCCTGAAAATGCTATAAGGTGTTCGGAAATGGTTGAAGTTGTTGAATAGGAGGATCACTATGACTATAGCCCTTGGTAAATTTACCAAAGACGAAAATGATTTATTTGATATTATGGATGACTGGTTACGGAGGGACCGGTTCGTTTTTGTAGGTTGGTCCGGTCTATTGCTCTTTCCTTGTGCCTATTTTGCCTTAGGGGGTTGGTTCACCGGTACAACCTTTGTAACCTCATGGTATACTCATGGATTGGCTAGTTCCTATTTGGAAGGTTGCAACTTCTTAACCGCCGCAGTTTCTACTCCTGCTAATAGTTTAGCACATTCTTTGTTATTACTCTGGGGTCCTGAAGCACAAGGAGATTTTACTCGTTGGTGTCAATTAGGTGGTTTGTGGACTTTTGTTGCTCTCCACGGTGCTTTCGGGCTAATAGGTTTTATGTTACGTCAATTTGAACTTGCTCGATCTGTGCAATTGCGACCTTATAATGCAATCGCATTCTCTGGTCCAATTGCTGTTTTTGTTTCTGTATTCCTGATTTATCCACTAGG
>CANYBF010827596.1:0-12332 GCA_948192965.1 Dalechampia spathulata
ATCTTGGAAACTCATAGAATAGATCTCCACCACCCGAACCCAATCTCTGAAGGGTTTAACTAGCACTCATGCTATGGGTCGGTTGGACCAATCCGGAACCATCTGGTGGTGACTCCTTGTGACTCTTTCGAGTCCGTATCATTCCCTAAAGGAACCCCTTAGGTAGTCTGCACTTTCGCTCCAAGTGCGGTCCCCGGTCCGTGACTTTTGCAAGCCTCGCTCTGGGCCCCGGCAGAAACCGGCGCTCACACAACCCTACTCCATTTGGTCTATCATTAGACCAATCATCAAATCCCTATGTTTAAATGGGTCAACAAACAAGAACTACGCCAACAGTCTAAGCCTAGCTACCCTCAACCATGAAGGAGTGGTCACCAACTTGTGGCTGCACAGTCGAAAGATGGTAGAGAGATCTATAGTTAGCAATGACCTTGTTATCGTAGGGCTGATGTCGAATGCCCTTATTGGATAGGGAATCATCTCTCCGATAGACACTGGCATCATTAGCATCACCATCATGCTATATGAGACTTTGAAGATGCTAATAAACTCCTTATACATCAGGCATAACTTCATGTGTTTGAACTAGAAGACATGGGCTACTGGATCCTAGAACTTTATGGTAGCATGCAAAAAGGTAGAATTGATAGAGACTTGCTAAAACATCTTCAAGTATTGGAGCTTTAACTTGCTCAATCAGTTCCACTTGGTATCATGCTAATGGCGAGAAAGGGTACAAAAAGTAAAAAGTGATTGTTAAGTCATTGTCTACCTACTCCTGCATAAAAGAATAAACAGGTTATGTTTTAATAGTCCAACATAATGCATAATATTCTTGCAGAAGAATAACCATAATAAGTGGTATTGTTTCACTATCAAAATTCAAAAGATACAATGTTCTAACATACGATGACATCCATTGTCTGTACACCACAGCTCAAGTGTACTAAGCATAAGCCATACAAGGCTACACAATCCTACTCTTTTTTCCTAGGATAAAAATCAAGAGATGCAACATAGCACTGTCAAATGGATGATATCAGCTATCATCCACCTGTTGACCCTGACTTTTCACACTCGTGCTATTTTTGGGTTCATGTTGATTCGATTCGGTATTAGTCCTCGATATCGACCCTGATTATGCACATAGACCTATGTGGCTTCCCCTGAGTATTCTTGTGCACAGAATACATCAGTGCTGGTGGGTCCTACCACGATGCCTGGCAGGACCCGCCATCCTCACTTCCCTATTATGAGTGTTCTGTGTATACAGAATACACTTCATTGTTGCCTACACAAGGCAAACCACACAAAATGCAAAATATTGCATTTTAGGCATTTGGCACTATTCATCATGAATAGTGCACATGTGGGGCCCACGACTGTTATTATTTATTCTGAATGCTCTGTACATATAAAGCATACTATACTCTTGCCTATGCAAGGCAGAGATTGCAGAATACAAAATATTGCATTTTGAGCCCTAGGCACTATTCACAATGAATAGTGCACAGGTGGGACCCACCACCTCCATCAACTTATTCTATGTATTCTAAACTTACAGAATACATTTCACAACTGCCTTACGCAAGGCACATCCCGTAGCATCCCAAATGCCACATTCCGAGCCCGCCACACTCTAGGGCCCACCAGGCACTAGTGGGACCCGCTACCCCGATTGGCCTATTCTGTGTATTATATACTTACAGAATACAGTTCATAGCTGCCTTACACAAGGCACATCCTGTGGCATCCCAAATGCCACATTCCGGGCCCATCGTACTGTTAGGCCCACCAAGCAATAGTAGGACCCACTATCCACTGTAATTCTATTTTGTATGTTCTGTATGCACAGAACACATCCCACTTGCTACCTTATTCAAGGAAAAGCGCTTGGCATGGTATTTGCCACCTTCTGGGCCCATTACGCCGTGGGGCCCACCGAGGCACTATTCACCATGAATAGTACACATGTGGGGCCCACCACCCAACTTAGCCTAATTCGAGTGTTCTATGCACATAGAACACATTTTCGCTAGTGCTTACACGAAGCATGACCTTTTGGCACGCCGAATGCCATTTTGGACCAGAATAGTGCTGCAAGCCCTAAAACAAGCCCGTTAGTGAAAACTCGTTGTTCGGGGCCGAATTTGGAAAAACTTAAAACTGTAAAGTGACTCAGAATGTCGTTTGCATCTTTCTCGACATATGGCATGCATCCTGTTTCACATGTATGTATGGGGCGGAGCGCATAGCTATATGCGCAGCACATAGCACTATGCGTATCGCATATAGCTAAAAAAAGATGTTTGGTCGGGAGCCATTTCGGGCTAAATCTGGAAAAATTTTGTACTGCAAAGTGTCTTAGCATGTCAAATCATGCATATTTGACATATGGCTCACATCCCGTTTCGCTCGTACGGGGCGGAGCGCATAGTACTATGTGCACCGCATATTGCATAGTAAAGACATTTGGTTGGGAGCCTTTCGGGACCGAATCCGGAAAACTTTCCTTCATGAAAGTTTCTTAGAATGTCGAATAACGCTTATTCGGCATAGGGCGCACATCCCGTTGTGACCCCAATGAGCCCTACACGACAGGTCTAAAACTATATGCGTAGTATATAGTACTATATGCGCAGCATATAGGCTATATGCTATGCACATAGCCTTATGTGTGGCGCACATAGCCTTTAAATTTTTCAAATCCGGGAAAAAATTACAAAATTGCCATGCCCAAAAATTGCTCTATAAATATAGAGCTCAGGGTAACATTTTAGGGATCCCGAAAATTGTCAAAAGGCAAGCCAAACCTCTGCCAAAATACTCCTACAATTAATTAGGTCCCAAATTAATTAAATTACTTGGATTTAGAGACAAATTGGCTCTAGTTAGGCTCCTTAAATGGGTGAGGAAGCAAGATCAAGGAAGAAAAACTGCTGGAATAAGGTAAATCCTCCTATTTTTCCATTTTTCTTTTGTTTTCTTCTATTTTTTCAAACTATATGCTGCACATATAGATCTATGTGCGCCATATGTAGCACATGTATGGCACACATAGGGCTATATGCTGCACATATAGCCCCCAAATTTCAAAGAAAACATCATTTTTCTCCCATTTTTCATCGGTTTTTTGCCCGATTTTTGCCCGATCTGCTTCGGATCTGATTTTTCCAGTGACTCCAGTAGCTTCTCCATGCACTTGGGGTTCTGGATCTGTCAAAAATTGTCTGGATCTAATTGATTTTAGCCTTAAAATTAATTATTCATTTAATTGCTCAATTAAATGTTTGGTTTGCAAAACTGGAGGCTGATTCGTGCTCAAAATGAGGTACTGTCTTCATTAATGTTGCGTATTTTAATCTGTAGATCATTTATGTACTGACAGATTTAATTTTCTTGGAGATTCTTCAACTATGTGTGCCACATGTCTACATATGTGCGCCACACATAGCCTATGTCTGGCACACATAGCCTGATGCGTGACGCTCATAGTTCACATTTTTCCAGAAAAATTGTATTTTGAACCGTATTTCATTGTATTTTTGACGTATCCAGTGGTATTTGATGCTTTACAATGGCTCAAGTATTCTGGATTTATCATAAAATAATTAAATTTAATTAATTTTGGCCTCAAAATTAATTTTTACGATAAAATGCAATTTTTAATCATATAAATGTGATTTTTGAAAGGATTGGATTCAAATTGGTTGAGGGGCTATCTCCAAATTATTCCAGGTGATGTTAGCACTCCCATTTGACTTTCCATGATCAAATAAAAAAATAGTTTTGCTTAAAATTATTTTTATAAAAATGAATTTCCATGATCCGGCTCGTGTTTATTCAAATAATTATTGCCTAATAATTATCAAATTTTGACTCTTGGTTCATGCTTTTTAAATGGCGTTGGACTAGTCAAATAAATCCTAAATTCATTTGCTATTAATGAATTTTATTTGTTTATTTTTCATATTCACATCGTGCATTTTCGTCTCGTGCAACCCGAGGTGAATAGTACTCGAGGAGGAGGGGACGTTACTTAAAGTCCCAAAAATATGTATGCGAGGATATTTTTGTAATAGGGTAGATTTATTATGGTTGTGTAATAATTAATCCCCTATCTCGTGTGTATCCCCTATTTCCTCGATCCCTTTTCCGGCTGTTATTATTTTTTTATTCGTGGTTTATATTTGCTTAAATATACCATGTCATTCATGTCACATGCCATGTCATATGACACAATCACACACTATTATGCACGGCATGCATATGCTATGTCATAATATACTGTACTTCATAAGCACATATGTATAAATATGCCAATACATAATCCAATACGTAAATATGCCAAATACGTAACCCAATACATGCAATCAATATGCATTGCCATGCATATATATGCCATTTTGCATGTCATATACTATGTCACGTCATATGCCATAACGCATGTCATACCGTATGCCATCACATATACTATGCTGAATACACATTTACATACATATCACTATGCCATGACATGTATATGCCATGCCATATATCCTTCACATGCCATGCATATGGTATGCCATCCACTATGCCATGTCATGCATATGCCATGCCATACATCATTTCACATGCCATGCATATGGTATGCCACACATTAAAACATGTCATGCATATGATATGTCATCCATTTCACATACCATGCATACAGCATGTCATCCACTATGCCATGTCATGCATATGTCATGCCATATATCACCCCACGCCATGCATATGGTATGCCACGCATTTGGTATGTCATAACATATAACATGTCATGCATATGCCATGTATTGCATCATTACACATGTCATGCATGCGATATGCCATACATTACTCACATGACATGCATGTGGTATGTAATTTATTATGTCATGTCATACATATGCCATGACACACATCACTTCACATACCATGATATGCCATTCATTTCACGCATATGCCATGTCACTCACTTTGTACATTATGCATACGCCATGCGTACATTATGCATTCGCTAAACGCCTCGCAATCCAAAATGTTAAACGCATAACGTTATACGCTATTTGCCATATTATGTGCTTACATACCATACCAGGTTGCCATATCATGCATATGGTATGTCATCCACGTTCACATGTCATGCATATGCCATGCTACCTTACCGTTATTTCGTATGTCATGCATATGCCATGCTATTTAAATACCATATAGCTTTATATGTCATTCTACGTGAAACCTTGCAACGCCAATTCACATGTCGCGCTGTGTGCTTACATTTATGCTCGTATGCTTGCCTGCCTGGGATAATTAATCCCAACTATAATGGTAAAATCGATTTTGGAAACTCATAGAATAGATCTCTACCACCCAAACCCAATCTCTGAAAGGTTTAACTAGCACTCATGCTATGGGTCAGTTGAACCAATCTGGAACCATCCGATGGCAACTCCCTTGTGACTCTTTCGAGTCCGTATCATTCCCTAAGGGAACCCCTTAGGAAGATTGTGCTTTCGCTCTAAGTGCGGTCCTTGGTCCGTGACTTTTGCAAGCCTCACTCTAGGCCCCGGCAGAAACCGGTGCTCACACCACCATATCATCTGGACATAGACCTTACGTGACTCAACCTTTTGTGAAAATTTCATAATTTTCAGAGATCATTTTCCCTAGTGAGTCCACTTTTCATGACCTATAATGCTTGAAAAATTCCAAAAATTTACCATAATTTAGCAAACTAATACTCAAAAATTTAGGTATTTTCTCTAAACCATTTTAATTCCAATTTCATTGAAAAATTACCTTTCTATGTCTGGTATAGATAGAAAATTGATCTTACATATGATCAATTTTAGTCAAACCGTTGACCAGAAAGTGTCGAATTCCAACAATGGATTCTAAATACCATTTTTGGAGATATCAAACACATATTTGATGATGCAAGCATTGATTTGATAGTTGATCACCTTAGAACCAGTAGTTGTTCGACCTTGATCCAACATTTGATGACGCAGTTTCCATAGTTGACCACCTAATCTGACAGTGATCATAGAATTAAGCATTTGGTTCCTAAACCCTAGTAGTAGGCATCTAAATTTAGACTTCAAATGATTTTCAAGCCTCGCAGCAAAGCCATTGGTCTAGCAGTTGACCACAATCAACCTTGATCGACTTGCCTAAGCAATCAATACTTAATGGTAAAATTGGGTTACAAGCCTTAACATAAGCATCATGGGATCATCATTGATCACGTCATCCAAGTAATGGGCACCCAATAGAAGAATTAGGCCATAAGCCTTAACATGAGCATCACATGATCAGTATTGATCATTTAACTTAAGCATCGAGCCACAAATATTAGTATTGGGTTACAAGTTACATTTTATTTCCTAATGGAGTTACAAGCCTTAACAGAAGCACCATATGATCAATATTGAGTTATCCTTAGTGGATCATATTTTCTTCCTTAGTGGAGTTACAAGCCTCAGCATTAGTGCTTTGATTAAATTCTCCTAATGGATCACTTTTACTCTATAGTGGATTATGATGTTCCCCTTAGCAAGCCTTTACAAAAGCACTACATATCGACCAACATTGATTGCACACCTCAACATGAGTATCCTTAATGGATCATCCCCAGTGGATCGTGTTTCAATAAGCCTCAACTTGAGCATTAACCAGGTACTATTCCTAACTCTAGGCAAAAACCCATATTGTGATTAGGTCTCATTCTATCAACTTTTGCTTGTGTTATTTTAGAATGATCCTAATAAGGGGGCAAACTATTGACATTGGATTTTTGCCCCTGTATGTGTAATTTTTAGTTTTTCTCAAAATGACTTGGTATAGTGCTCTATTTTCAAAACCGAGTTGCAGACATGCTTTTTGCAATGCCATAAGCTATTTGATCATATGATGAATCTGCCATTTTGCTCATACAAGGCAGCACATGTAGTTGGTCTTTTTATGTGTGCATGATGCAACTTGTTTCCTTATCGATACGACTTAACACAGCTTCCCATTCTCGAAACTGAGTTACACACATAAGTTTCATGGCCTTATGAGTCATTTGGTCATGGAGCATATCTACTATTTGGCTCGTGTAAGTTAGCACTTGAAGTGGGTTTTCAACTATATATGTAATATACAGTTGATTTTCTAACTATATGCATAGCACATATAACCATGTGTGTAGCATATAGTTCGAGAAACCCACTTATCCCATATTGTCAATCCATCATTAGCATACTTCCCAACGGTCTTATAAATACCCTTTAGGCATTGGCTTTAAAGACATACATAGAATACAAAAAACATTTTAATTCTAAGATATTAAGCTCTCTCAAAATTAAAATATACAAAATTAAATAATTAATTAGGATTAGTGAATAAACTTAATTCACTAAAAACCCTATACTTTTGGATTTGGAGGAAGAACTTCTAGCCTTGGTGAGTCTCTTTTTCTTCCATTTTCCTTCAATTTTCTTCAATTTCATGCATTAATTCATGTTTTTGGTTGCTACACCAAATACTATAACATTATTTAGGGTTTGCCAATGCCTTAAATGACCTATAATGATCAAATAATAGATATATTATTTGTGTTTTTACTGTAAAATTTGATTTTCTCGTCTAACAAACGTGATATGCATCGCATATATCATTATATGGGATGCATATTACATGTTCAGCATAATGTATAATGCATCTTGTACTTTGTGTGATGCATCTTGCTTTATTTTTCATGTATGCAATGCATCTAACCAGATATGCAATGCATGTATTGATTTGGGTTGATAGAAATCCATTTTTCAATGATTTTTTAATTGGGCTTTTAATTTTATTGATATTTGTAATGCATTTGTGATCTTATAATGATTCAAATGCATTAGATCTATCATAAACCATCATAATCTCGTTAAGTTTTGCTTCAAAATTGAATTTTATTAAGTTAAATGTTGTTTTTGACTTAATTATTTTAAATTAACATGATTGAAATCAAATTAAGTGTTAATCCATACTCTAATTGATGCTAAGGATATTAGAGTCTCTCAATTTTGATTTTCATGATCAAACTAGCTAGTTTTAAAATTAAATCAATTTAATTTTGCTTTATTATTTGATTAAATGCTATTTTAATTGATTTTGTGTTTGTTGCCATCACAAGCCCTAATTGGATGCTGAATCAATTCTAAGTGATATTTTAAAAGGATCTTAGAATCTTTCAATTATAGTATGATTGATTTTTTGCTAAAAATAGATTTATTTCCATAATTTTACTTGTGTTTATTTCTATATTTGCACGAATATATCAACACATTTTAGGGATTGATCCTAAATTAATTGCTTTACCAAGTGGAGGAGATGTTTACAACAGATCTCAGATTTTTGTATTCTCAAAGACCCCTTTGTAATAAAATAGGCTCTTATTTTGTTATTTGCCCCCATAATGTATTTTTAAGTTTTATTCCCCATGTATCCCTTATCTCTACTATCCCTTTACCAGCCATTATCATTAAGTTTTATCTATATGGATGTGTTTATTATATTTCTTATAATATATATTATATCATGCCATGTCACATGTCACATTACACACTATTGTACCATGTCATATGCCACTATGTCATGTTACATGCCACATCACTATGCTATATCATACCTATACCATGTCACATGCCACATCATTATGCCATGTCATGCATGTGCCATGTCAGTATACCTAGTCATATTATGTTATCACTTCATATGCCATACATATATCATGTTATGTCACACTTATGTCATATAACCCTATATGTCATGCTATATTTTACCATATTGTGTTATGATATTCTTCTCGCCATATTACGTTCTTGCTTGCTCAGTTGCCTAGGATAATTAATCCAGCTAAAATGGTAAAATTGAATTTAGAAACTCTAAGAAAATAGATCTTCACCACTCGAACCCATCTCTAAAGGATTTAACTTAGCACTCATATTATGGATCGGTTAAACCAAATTCGAAACCAACCAATGGTAACTCCTACTTTGTGACTCTTTTGAGTCTATCTAATTCCTTGAGGTAGCTCCTCAAGAAGACCGCACTTTCACTCCAAGTGTGCCCCTGGTGCCATTTGTCATAAGTCTCACTTTATGTCATGATGAAAGCCTTACCCACACCTATACCAAGCCAAATCAAAGAAAATCCACATTTATAGTGTGCAGATAAAAAGTCAGGGTCTATATAACTATCACTAAGCAAAATGCTTAACGATACATGAATTCTAATTCAAAACTCTTAGACTTGAGAATAGTTTAAATAGTAAGATTCAAACTGAAAATCCTTATATTCATGAGTATAAGTAATGACTCAAGGAAAATCATAATAGTTTCAGCATAAAAGTTTATAATTCTATAATATAAGCTTATCAAACTCAATAATTATGACACCACATACAATGCACATACTCCCGTAGATTAGCTAACAAATCTCTCTCACGTTGGGATCCATTAACTACTCTACAAGAAAATTTTAGGTCTCAAAATCATTTTTTTATCAGTTTGAAATTTTGTACTTCAAGTTAGACTTTGAACCTCTCAAGGTCTAACTTTCCAGAAAACTTGACCTTCTCCTAAAATGCTGGAATTTTAGACCTTGAGTTTGACCTCAAACTTCTCAAGATCCAGAATTCTAGAAAACTTAGTTGACAATCCTGCCTATCATGAAACATTCAATGCAATATAAGGTTCCTTAACCAAGTAGGAAATTGCTTTCCCAATGCATTCACACTATAACTAAGAATCAGAATCGATCCATTATCATTTACATCCTGGTCAAGTAAGGAGTAACTCCCCTAAACATTCACATCATGATCAAGTTATTACCATTCACATCGCGGCATGCAAATGCATCAAGTAGGTAGGCATAAAAAGAATCAATTAACCATTTCCATAAATCTATGAACATAACTCATTTAGAACCAACCATACTAATTTCTATAATTGAAATCCTCACATAGGTGTTTAATTTAAATATACATAATCGCATATAAAACATATAATTTAAACCATATTTTGTTCAACACACATTTCCATAAATAAGATGAAGAATAATAAATGCCCTATTTTTTAACTAACTCATTAAATAGCATTAAATCCACTTTGAGTTTAAAATCATATTTATCACAAAGATTAAAGTTAGAATTCATGTATAAACCTCAAATTCTTCTTTAAAGGACCAAAAGAATTATTCCCCTCCTTGAACTTTTTATAGCCAAATCTTAAATTTCATAATCCTAAACCCAAAGAATATATAAAATCATTTCTCTAACCTACATACATATCATTAGTAGATAGAAAATGAAGTTAAATCCTCTATTCTTTACCTTGGAAGCTTTAAAATCTTAACCTAATGAATAGTTATGAGATTACCATTCACTTTACTAAACCTTCAAATTCTTCTTGTTTCATAAGCTTCCACTCTTTTTTTGATTCAAAATATGACTTATTTTAAGTGGGTGAAGTTTGTTCACTAATTAATGTATAGGTTATGTTAGAGTTTTTCATAGAAATGGGAGGAGAGGAGGAAGAAGATGAATAATTGAAAAGAAGTGAGGTGAGCTAATTGAAGGAGGTAGGGAAAGGTTGGTCTTTTGGACCATTTTACCCTCCATTTACTTAAAACTTACATGCCTAAAGGGTATACTAGGTCCTGGATAGGTTTTTCTTCATTTTCGAGTCATTTTAAGCATTAGATACTCAAGTTATGCATCCAAACGTCTTTAACTAAATTTTATTCTAAAAATAATACTTCAAAGCTTTTAATTACATTTTTGGTTCATTTCTCAATTACTATAAAAGTCTAATTAAAGTCTATAAAAATATCTAAAGCTCTAAAAAAAATTCAAAAAATTCTAAATAAATAAAATAGTAATAATATCAAAATTTTGGATGTCACATTTATTATTATTTAAAATTATTTTCATAACATTTATTTTAATTAACTGTTTAAGAGATGAAATAAACTCTTTTTTGTAACTAATAACTATTTCTTTTTCTAAGTCATTATGTAATATAAATCATACCAACATAATATTAAATAATTTAATTTGATCATTCATCTTAAATTTACTAGTTTTCACTAATGAGTGTACTTATGGTTCATGAATATTATTATAATAATGAAGGTGGATATGATAACCAAATCAGAATTGATAAAATAAATATGAAATTAATGGTTAATCGATGCGATGGTTTAGGTTTAGGTTATCATTTGTTATTATCTTTTATTTTTAGTCTAGATTTGAAATTTACATCAAGAAAGTCCAATAGTTAACCAAAACCAAGTTTCTATATGATTTATATGGGATATTATATATATAAACTATATTTTACTTCATTAAATATGGGTTTTAGCTCAAATGGTCAAGGCCTTACATTGTAATCCTATAGGTTGTGGGTTTGATTTTGGAACCTACATTTTCATTTTCTTTTTTTTTTTGCATTTTGTTTATTTTATATTTTTTAATCTTTTAAATTTATAAAATTAAAATAATAATAATCTTAAAATTAAAGCTTTTGATTATATTTTTTCTATTTTATTTATATTTTATATTAATAAGTTTTTTTAAAATATCTTTAGGTACTTTAATATTATAGTATATTAAATTTTAATTATTTTAAATATTATTTAAAATTATGGTTAAAAACTGAAAAATCAATTTATTGAACTGCTTTCATGGTTAACTGATAAATGGTTAACCATTAATAATGATTTAGATTTAGATTTAACATTTAAAAAAATTGAAATTGATGGACCAGTTTTTTTTATATTAATAAACCAGTTAACTAGTCCATGGATAACCCTAATTTAAAGGAAAACAAGATGTACTTGAGCTCATATTTAGATTGATATCTTTTAGATTTGTTTATAAGATGAACAATCTTATAAAGTCAATGTTTCTACTAAATTAAAATCATTTTTAATCAATTAAGGTAATTAAATAAATAAATTCATTTATTATTTTAATTAATTAAATGAGTTTGATTGTCATGACCATTAATTTGTTTATTTACTTATCTATTTATTTATAGATATTGGAATAAGTATAATTAATGGTTTTAATTAAATTATGTATATTCATAATACCTTAATTATGAAGTGTTACAATGAAGTGTTACTGTGAGCTTCGGTTCTGTTTTCCGGCTTGTTTAACGGGTTTTTAACTTTTGAAAGCAAGCGTGGATTGTGGAGTCGCCACCTAGTTTGTTTCTATTAATCCAATTGAATTAATTTTGAAAACTAGGAAATAAAACTTAGGTTTTTCAGAGTTGAAAATGACCTTTGTTTCTTCA
>CANYBF010827602.1:0-16183 GCA_948192965.1 Dalechampia spathulata
TATTCTTTCTTATTTATATAATCCATGACATATAATCAATATATTTCATTGTCATGTTATTATTTTATGCATTTAAGTAATTTACCAATCATATTTCTTCTCATACTTTAATTATGATCATATAATAAAATAATCATTTCCCTTAAACATATTTTATCATCATCATTTATAACATATAATCATTAATAATAATAATCATATATTATTAATGATTTGTTTTCTAATGTCATTAACTATTTATATTTAATGATTTATATCAAAACTATCACTTTTAAAGACATTATAATCACAAAAGTATCATATCATCATAAATGAATAAATGAGTAAATCATTGTATGAGTGTTTCCTTAACCTATAATAAATATTCAATTACTAATAAACTTAAGCAATTATAACCATAATTAAATAAACTATAAATTGAAACATGTATTCACATGTTAAAAAAAATAAGGTAAGTTTGTACTTACCTGCCGATCCAAAATTTGGAATCAGCTAAAAAGCATAAACTTGATTTTCGCTTTCCTTTTTATATTTCCAGTGGTTCGCGTTTAATTCCCCTCTAAACCTTATACAATACAAATTAACATTCATCTTAATTAGTAACTTTAAATTTCATTATTAATCATTTATCATTCATGTTTGCAACATATACCATTGCATATTAATTAATAATAAATCATAACTTAATTTAATCATCTTCATACCTTAAGAAATAATACCAACATTTATTTACATACCCTTTATTCATAATTGTTAAAATTTTATTATCTATAAAAGAAGACTCTTGCACATTTTATAATCATAACCTATCCATATCTCTTATGTTCTATATGCTTACCTTATACCTTAATAATATTATATACTGATTATATCCTTAATCTGTAACAATGAACTTAAATAAATTCTTAAGGATATTTCATTTAACTTCCTTTATTGTATTTAATATAATTTACTAACATCTGTAAATATTATTATTTTGTTTATTTTTTTTTAATATTAACATTCAACTATCTAACATTTATATAGTATCATACAATTTCTAATTCCAGACTTAATTAGCATTTCATAAATTTAAATCTTTCTTAATATCATAACTTTACTTATCATGATCCATTAATCTTTTATTTCAACTTTAAATGTGATCCCTTATCATGTCTTGCTTATGACTTATTTAATATCATCTTTACTTAGCTTAATTGTTTCTTTAATATCACTATATATATTTAACCATGTAATAACCATTCACTAAACTTACTTCAATTTAATTTTATATATATATATATAGATATCTTTATCATTCTTATCTTAACATTCTATTTATGAATGACCATGTATATATATCTCACACCTTTGAATATTATTTAACCATTCTCATAGAATAACCCTCAAGTCATAAATTTTTTAAATCTCTGAAATTTATTATATCTCAAATCCTTAATTTATAATATCAATATAAGATCCCATCTTAAAATATAAATGCTTCCAAAATCTTACATCATAATTTAATTAAATCTTTTTCTATGGTCATCTTTAAGTCATGTATTAACTTATCTTTCACTTCATTTCAATCATTAAATGTTATTTCAATAAATCCTTTATAACATTTATCATGCTTAATTTATAGCTTCATATCAGTCCCATATTTGATAATTACCGCAACCATTATTCAAACTTCACTTAAACTTCCATCTTATTCATCATTCTTAAATCTTTCTTATAATAACTCTATACCATCAATTAATTATTTCTTTAAAGCTTCTTATAACTCTTAATTCATTTAGTTAATCAATCATTTAAACTTTCTTAATAATCTTTGTCGTATACATCCAAGTCCTTTTCTTAAATCATATTAATGCCACTTTGTCTTTACTCAATTATTGTGCCCATTCTTATCTTACCATTTTAAAATATCTTAATTTCATTATAAATTATTAGCCATACAATCAATTTATCAATCCATAGAAATTATCTGCCTTATCTTTTAAGTTATACAAACCTCAAAATCATAAATAACTTAATTAAGCAATAACCTTAAATCTTAATTAAAATCACTTAATACCTTTAATTAATAACCTATTTAAGCTTCCAATTAACACTTAATACTCTTAATGATATATTCATTTGCGACCATTTTCTTAGAATAGCCGAAAGCTTTAATTTTATCTCTTGCATAAATAAAATAACATGCTTTAATTCTACATTCATAAGTTATACCGTATACACCTCTTTTTTTTTCTCATCAAAGAACTTAAAGCACTTAAACATTTTATCAATACTTAAATTATAATTAAATCATAATCTTATGAAAACATTTCTTTAAGTTTACATTGTTATCTTCCAAAATCAAACACACCTTTAAACTACACTTTAATTCATTTTTAAACTTAAATTTCTTAATCTGTTCTTAATTAAAAATTTATAGATTTTAACAGAAGCTTTTAACTTACCTTTAATCTCATCATTTTGCTTAGTTTAACCATCTTATGCATTCGGCAAGGTAGAAGAAAATGCAACATCAACACCATATACACGCCACATCCACTATAATCACCCTTTTACATCATTAATTTTTCTAAGATTTAAATCAAAAGCTAAAACTCTAAAACCATCATCAACCATTCAACCTCCATATGGAAAACCACCAAACGATTCGACTAAGACATTATCATAGTCATAAATGCATAAATCTAACAATTTAACATAAAAAATATACTCACCTTTCAACAAAACTACTAAAAACTGAAATAAACTTTGATCTTCTTTAAGAGTTGTACTTGTTCTTCTTACCAATGTTTCTTTAAGCCTTCAAAACTTCATCTCATAACTAAAAACACACATGCATGTCATGATCCATTAGAGAAATGGTATCTAAATGTCTTTTAGATTGCAGCTTAAAAAGAAAACCTCTTGATTCTTATGGTTTCGGTCTTTATTTTATAAGAACAAAGTAATATGCTCGGAATTCATGGAAACAAAATGAAGATGGGTATGTTTTGGCTTAGCCATAAGGAATACCTTTTTATTTAGCTCAAACATTGAAGTTCAAAGAGAAAAGAAAGAGAAGGGATTACGGCAACATGTGGAGAATGCTTTGGCTTCTTCATGAAAGATGGAAAAATGAAGATTTCTTATTCCAAACTTAAAGAATATGTGTAAAGCTTGATTTGAACTGAAGTTTAGAAAAGAAAAGAAGAAGATGAAGACTTTTGGTATGGTTTTTCCTTAAGAAATATTGAGGAACAACATGAAAAATCAAGAAGAAATTTGAAGGAAAGAGGAGAATGGAAAGCATAAGTGTCAGCCAAAATGAGGAAGGAAATGTTAGGTTATCTCAAATGACCCATACGGTAGCTTTAGTTTTGTAGAATATAGGGTAGGCGCAACATAAGACCATACACCCTCATCCATGTGATCTTTACCTTCTATAACTCTTAAATACGTATTTTCATACATATAACTTTCATTTTCTTTCTTTAAAACCCTCAAAATACATATATAATACCTCAATAAACCTTACATACTAATTTAACATCATAATTTATCATTCATCCATATTTATTTTATCAATTTATTTTCCATAAATCAATATTATAATTTCTATATCACCCTTTTATTTCTTAGTTAAATTAAACTATATTATGTTCATTCCATCACATGCCTAATTAATATCTTAATATTATTCTTATATATCAATTTAATACTCACTTTTTCACTCATTTATTCAATAATCTAAGTTATGACATCATCATTTCCTTTTATGACATCATAATTGAATTCTCAATTCATTTATATTTTTTTATTTTGGAAATCTTATGATAAATAAACCATCTTAAACATGCATATTTAAAATATTTAATATTTTTTTTAAAATTAAAACCATTAATAAATCTCCATACACATATATTTACTAGTATATATTTCACTTGTATAATTTATTTATTCAATCCCTAATCATACATAATTATTAAATTATGCATTCTCCAAGTACAATCATAATAATAATTTTTTTTAATTCCTCAATTATATGTATTTCCATGCGTACATGATTTATTACACCTTGATATACATGCATTTTAATCGATCGACCTAATTTACACGCTCAAACTTATTTTTCACATTTGACTTAATCTACGATCATCTTATCATCCTTCCTTGATCCCGATAAATTTTTTTTTTCTGACCACTATCATATATTTATGAAATATCACCTCAAATACGTATTTTCCTGTAATTCGACAGTATCATCTAATCTTAATCATTTAGGGAATAACTTTCACCATTCAAACCATTAGTACTGTACGCACTAAAATTAAGGATGTGACAAGTACGCTCATACATGACTCAGAAACCCTATTTTAACCTACTTTTCTCGTCGGCTGCCACTACCATTCATTCCATTTTCTCTTAATTTTTCACTCAAATCTCAACTGAATCACCCCAAACTTATCCCAAATCACTCCAAATCATATTCCCCACTCCTCTACTCTTGATTTTTGGTCCATTCACTCAAAAATCTTAGGTTTTTAGTTTGATTTCTTACTATTTTATTAAGTTTTCCATTCAATTTTAATTTATGATTTTCTGTTATTTTTACTCATTTATTGGACTAAGTTCTTTAAAGTAAATTGCTTAGGATTATGTTGTTGAGCAGTGTTTTAAATTTCATTAAGTTTCATTGCAAGTAAAATTTTTATGATTTTTCAAAATTCTATCAAAACTCTATCAAATTTTTGAAAAATTCCATTTTTACAAAACTCCTGATTTTTACTATATTTGCTCCTAAGTCTCATGGTGGCTCTTGGTCTCAGGGATAAGGCAAAGTCAAATATATTATTCCTCAGGGTTCCGGCCCTCAGGGTAATAGCTCTGTTCTTGCCATTAGGCAGTCTGTTCTGAGTGGGAAAACTATCTCTCACTCCCGTTTTGTTTGTATTTGTACTCTTCATCGATTTGACCTCGAGACTGACATTAGACATTTTCTGACTAATTTAAGCTGGTCTAATTTTACCTTTCTAGATAATCACTTTATTTCGTCTATTGCACTTGAGTTCTTACAGACATTTAAACTCAACGTGTCATATGACTGCTCCTTCCGCCTCTTTCATAAACCCTACAAACTCACTCCTTCTAAATTTGATTTTATCTTTAACTTTTATACTAAGGGCATTTCAAATGCCAAATTAGTGGTCTTTGATCGTAATACTTTCTGGAGGGAGATCGTCCTTGATACTCTTTTTCATCCTTTGAGGCTTAAAACCTCTTGTCTTAAGTCTCCAGCCCTCTATTACTATGATCGACTAATCACCTGCCTCATATTCAAGCAATCAGAGTCGAATGACACAGTTACTGACGCTAACCTCATTTTTCTTCACTCGATGGTCATGGGTACTCTCATTCAATCTGGATACTGGCTTCAGACTTCATTTCATGAAGTCGATGTGTAGAAACAGCTTGGTAGGGTAGTTCTTTTTGGCCCTCTCATTCACCACATCTGCCATCATCTAAAAGCCTTTCCAGCTAACCCTCTTACTCCTAAACCTAAGGGTCCTAATCTAGATATATCATTCATTGAGCACTCTATGCTCAATGAACATGATAGCACTTACAAGTATGCCATTCATTCTAAGTACATCAAGAGGCGACTCGAGCATCTTTTAGCATTAGGTCTTCCCAATGATATTGTAGTTGTGTACGGATGTAGAGCTATCAAGGTAAGCAGACACATGCAAGTGCCTATCTCAGACGACATCCCTACTAAGCTTTGTGTCCCTTCTGATTCCCCTTATGAGGATGCCAGACGATATGCAGCTCTCAGCTGCAAATGCTAGAGATAATTCAAGGGTAGATCTTCTTTTGGTGCTGCTATTCCCAATTTTGCTGCTCCTTCCACTGCTACTGCTGATCCTACTGCTGCTGTTAATCCTACTATTGCTCCAACTTCCTTTATTATTGATCTAATTGCACAGCAATTTAGAGTGCTCAACACTCAACTTGATGGTTTTGAGTGACACTTTGACAACTTTGATAAGTGCTTTGATTCTATTGACCAGCATCTAGATTAGTACATTACTGAGTTTTAGGATTTCTAAACAATCACCTCTGCTACCTTATAGTCCATTAGTACATTATTAAATCCATTTATTCCTCCTCCTAGTCCTCAGTGATTAGTTTTGATGTTGTCAAAGGGGGAGATGACTTTAGATTCTTAGTTAGTTGACTTTATCTTTGATTTTTTAGTTGACTTTCATTGTTCATTGTATTTATTTTATTCATATATATGATATTCGATGTTTTTCATTTCCTTTCCTTTATGAATTTTTTAATTTATTGGTAATTTAGCATGAATTATAAAATAAAAGGGTAGAATCTCAATTTAAAATTGAAAATTTCAAATTAAAATCATTTGATCATATTTTTACAAATTGAACTTAAATTGATTGCCAACATCAAAAAGGGGAAGATTGTTAGACCTATGATTTTGAAGCTTGTGTTTAGATTAATTAATTTAAGTTAATTACAATTTTAAAAGCTATTTTTGTAAGTGGTACTGGCATGCCAAGTTGATATAATTTTAAATTATTGATGCTAAAGCATCGGTATGAGCGTACTTGTTTTGGTATGGCCATACGGTAATTTATGTATTGGCTCATACGACCGTACGGGTTGGTCATACCATGTTTGAAAATATACTTAAACATTAGTATGAGCGTACCAATAGGTGGTACAAGCATACCAAGCTTTTGGCGAAGTTTGTAAATTGTAGTTTTTATGGTGGTACGGGTATACGAGTTAGGGTATGGTCATATGCATATTTGTATAAAGATTTTAAATCTTTCTAATGGCTCTTTTTCCTTACTTGTATCTCTTAATCTCTCACTCTTATACAACCCTAACTCTTTTGTTATTGTAATTTTTTGTTGGTGTATGGTTAATGCTTGGGGCATTATTGTTGTAATTGAGAGAAGATCTTTGTGAGCTGTGTTTTGATTGTAAAGGTTTGAGTGTGAGCCTTGAAAACACCAAGGATTGGATTCGTGTTGAGGAATCCATTTGTTGTATTATGATTAGTTTTATTGGAACCCTAAGTTGAGACTTAGGAGAAGTGGACGTAGGCAAAGAGTTGTGTCGAACCACTATAAACTGTTGTGTTACCATACTTCTTTAGGACTTTTAGATTTTTTCAAGAAATCATTGAGAAATATATTCCTTATGAAGCTCAAATCTGCCATCTTTCAAAATATAAATTTTCCTCTTTTGATAAAATAATTTTCAAATATTTTAAAAATGGTAAGTTTTCAAAAATCAAATTTGATAACAAATCTGTCTATCATAGAAATTAGTCTGCTAATTTCATGTAACAGAAGCTATTTTTAAAATTGGATTTTATTAACTTACATTTTTATACTTCATGTATTTGGAATATAATAGTCACATTTTTTTAATATAAATACATAAGCTTTTGAAGTTAGAAAACATGAATAGAATAATAAAGAACAAGAATGAAAAGGATTTAATTCATATACATCTTTAAAAGTATTTTCAAAGAGCTTCAATTTGAATATCGATTCTTAATCTTTTCAATAGGTTTTGTAAAGATTATGAGGAAGATCTTATATTCAATCATGTTAATTATTGTAACAGGTTATCAAGTTAGCCTTGTGTGAAAACTTAAAGAGGTTACAAGTGAGCCTATTGAAACTTGAGGTTACAAGTTTAGTTTACTAAAAACTTATTAGAGGTTGTTGAGTTAGCCTATTGAAAAGTTGAAGAGGTTGTCAAGTTAGCCTGCTAAAAACTTTAAGAAGTTGTTAGTTAGTCTTGAAAACTATTATGGTAAAGGTTCTAAGTTAGCCTTGAAAATTTATTATTGATTTTAGGGGAGCCTCAAACTTGGTTTTGAAAGAATGGATGTAACTCTCTTCTTATCATTTATTAGCCTAATAATTTTAATTGGTTTGTTTCTAAAAGACTTTTTATAAAGATTTTTCACTGTAATCAATGTACTATTTTTCAAAAAGGGAATTTTTCAAAAATCAATTAAGTTATTTCTGTAACTTTGATTTATTTTTAATTGATTTGTTTTGACAAAACAATTTTCTAAAGTTATTTTAGTTTGCTAATTTCAAAAATAGTATACTAGTTTTAAAAATTGTTTGATAAAATTGTTTTAAAATTTTAAAGTTTGTTAATTTACCTCCTCTTAACTACTACTTTGGGACTAACACATATTGTATTCATTTTGGATCAGTGAATTATATCAAAAAATCATCACCTATATACATAACTTATAAAGAGTCATCAGTGAACCTTTAGTATAATTTGTAATTTTGGAAAAAAAAACTTTAATTTTGTTCAATTTATTCTAAATTTGAAAAGCTTTTACAATTATATTTAATTCGTATGCTTAATTAAAATTAAGTAACATGATAAACTAACAAACCTTTTTTTAGTATTTAATTTTATAAATATATGAACTCCATATGAGTAAAATTATCATTTTAAAAAATTTAAAATTTTTAAATATTTTATAATTTTATCAAAAATTTTAAATTTGAATAAAAATTTGTAAACTTTATGAGAAAATTTATTTATTTTCTTAATTACTTTTTCTCTTCTTACATTCAAACCATCACTTTTTATATAAATTTTTATTCTTTAAGAAATTTACTTTCTAAAAACTATCGATGAGTTATAGATAAATATCTTATTAGTTTTTCTTAATTATTAATTTGAATAATATATTTATTTCAAATTTATTAAATTTATTTATTTTCTTAACTATTTTTTTTATCATTATTCTTAACTTAACAAAATTGAAAGTTTTATCCAAAATTAGAAGCTCTAATAAAATTTTGAACTTTGTTCAATAATAATCCATTTTATATTATAATTATGTAAACATATAAAGTGTTTTCTAACTTAATTAGTAAATAAAATCATAAAATTTTATGCAATATTTTAATTTTATTATTAATTTTTTATTTTTAAAATAAAATAATCAATAATTTATTTTATAATATATATTTATTAAAATCATTCAATTTAATTTTATAATTTATTTTATTATATTTATATTTATCTTTTATTTTAAAAATTTTAATTTTAATTTGATTTAATAATAAATAAATCTAATTTAAATTAAATAAAATTTAAATCAATTTAGTTGAAATCATTTGTATTTCTTTTAAAGATGCTCTTAGCCCTTACTTATGGACATTTTTTCTCCCTTTTTTTTTAATACAAAGGAACAAGGATCAATTTACCTCTTTAATCTATGAAAAAGATCAATTTAATTCCATTTTATTTAAATTTTTAGGACTTGCTGGCTAAATTGAACCGAAACTTAAAGTTGGTGGTGAAATTCATCAAAAAAAATTAAAAAGGTTAAATTGATCATTTTTTAACAAGGTAAATTGATCTTATTTCTAATACCAGAGGGGTAAACAAGTAGAGTTAGTGTAAACAAGTTGAGCCAAGCTGAGTATTTAAGTATTTAAACTCGACTCATGAGATTTAGGTCAAACTATAGCTTGAATGTATAAGGCTCAATTTTGGCTCAAAGTTGATTCAAGCTTAATTCATTTATATACTTGAATGAAGCTCGAAAATGACTTAAATCCAAGCTTGTATACAGGTTCATAATCAAACTATAAAATAAACTCCAATTCCAATTCCAGCCTGAAAAACAAGCTCTTAATTAAGCTTATATAACAGGCTCAAATTGCAACTCAAAAAAAAGCTCGAAATTGAGCTAAAAATTAGCTCAAAATAAGTTCAATAATACACTAAACAAATAAATAAAATTATAACATTCAAAAAATAAATACAAAACTTGTTAAAATGACATAATATTTCTAAAAACATTCAAACATTATAAATATCTGTAAAGACATAAATTAGAATAATTAATAATTCAAGTCGAATAAATAACAAACATCAAATCTTTTTATTATAGAATCAAGGTATGATTTTATTATATTAAGTTATCAATATATAATTATTTATATAGATAAATAAATTTATAATTAATAATAATAATAATGTTATTTAATGAATAATTAATATTTATTATATATAAAAATTGATAGTCAATGTTCATTTTTAAAATTAAAAAATGTAACTATTTATGAATTATGTTAATAACTATGTTTTTTATTTGTAATATTTTTAATTCAATTTTCAACAATTTCAATTTATAAAATATTATTATGAATCATTTGCATTATAAACAGAAAATAAATGTGTAACATTCAAAATTTTAAAGACTTTAATGATATTTGGTTAATAATAATAAAAAAGTAGAGACATGTTTTTTTATAGAATTATTGCTAGTTTTACAAGATAATAGATCTATTAGCTAACTCATAAGCATTATTTGCATTGAAGTTTATGTAATTTAAGAAACTTGTTGTTATGTTTTTAAATGCTATATAAATATATCTTATCTATATTAATTGTATTTTATTTTTAATTAAAAATAAATATTTTATATATTATTTATTAGCAAATTATTTATAAATACAATAATATAAAAATTAATTTTTTAAATAAATAATATGTTAATAATTATTACATACATATATTTATGGAATATAATATTTATATGTGATATAAATAAATTATTAATATTATATAATAAAATAAATTATAATAAAATAAACGAGCTAACTCATAAGCTCATAAAACAATATGGTCCATAAGCTAGCTCATTAACAAGCCAGCTCATGAGCTTATAAAGAACATAATTTATGAGCTCATAAATAAACTAGCTTACGAGTTCATAAACAAACCAGTTTATATGAATCGAGTATCAATGAACTCAAGCTCGACTTATTTATAAAATGAGCTTCAAAATTAAGTTTAAGCTTGAATCATTTAACTTAATAAATGAGCTTTTATTGAATCAAGTCTCGAGTAGCTCATGAACAACATGACATATTTACATCCTCACCTAATACTATAATACAAATCATTAATGTTAAAAAAAAACTTTCCTAAAATCTTCATTAACACTATAAGTATTGGTTTATGATAATGTGTTTGGCAACGGAAGATATAATTAAAAACTTTTAAAAACACATTTTTCATCGAATCTAGCAATTCCATTCATAGAACACATCAATTATGGTCAATTATGGAGAAGATTATCAAAAAAGAGATCGAAAAACTTACTTTTATGCAGATCTCCTTCTTTCTCATCCTTCTAAAAAGTTGTAGTAAACTTTTCAATCCCTAAGATAGAGAATCTCCAAACTATCCACATAAGCAATGGAAGTATTAGTAATCAATATTACAAGTTTTATTTAGAGACTAGTAAAACAAAACATAAAAAGAATGGATGAAGAGAAAGATGAATTCAGTTTCTTCTTATTGATCTTCTATCAAAAATTTGAATTAATCTTCTTGTTCTTGAGCTTCTAATTGCTTGAAACCAATGGAGGAAGGAGGTAACCAAAATTCCTTGTTCTGTAATCCTAAAAGTTATGTCAGATAACTTATAAAAACTTAATTAGGTTTTAGGTTACTTAAGTTATATGCATGTGCATGTCACATGCTTCAGGCATGTGACTTGCATGTGCATGACCTAAAATCCCTCCTGAAGCACATGATAATTATGTGCACTTCCTTTTAATTCATCACACATGAATAAGTCATGTGACAATAACATATTGACTATTAATTAATTTAATTCTGTCTAAATCTACATATACCATGCACGTAGAACATGTCGTTTTAAATCACTTGTATCTTGAGTTCTACTCATCAGATTTCAATGATCTTGGTATCAAATTGAAGCTCTTTTCATGATCTTTCAAATGAACATGAAAAAGACAAGTTATCTTATAATGATAAAACATTATTTTATCAACATCCATTCATGATTATTATTCCTCTTACTTTTAGCGTGTGACCTTTTGGGTTCTTGACATGTTAGCAACATATGAACATATTATTAAACTTCATTTAATAACATCATATGTAAATGAAGAGTGGTGTCTAGTCACACATCATGACTACCCAAATGTCAAGAGGTCATTAGTTTGACTACAACCCTTCCATATCAGATTTCATGCAATAAACTCCTTTCACCATCCACTGTCTCATTTACGTTTGAGTATGGATTAATGTCAACTCAATGCATAATCAAGTATGTTAGATCATGCCCTAAATTTGATGTTTCATGTACCATAATCTTTATTCCCAAAATACTCTTATAAAATGCATTCATCAATTGGCATTCTACTCTGGCCAGAGATTCCTCAATAAAGAATATTATATGAATCAATGAGATAAAACCTTTACATTTAATCTGGGGTGGTAAATCCTTTATTGATAAACAAATACATTCAACTACTTCATGTTATATCCAAAACATAGTGATCCATAATTATGGAGGAATAAAATATAAGAGTCAAAACATAGTGATCCATAATTAAGATAACCTTGTTATCTCAAGTCTTAAGGATACTTGCCCTACTGATATGAATGAGATATACTTCACAGACATAGATTAATCATCCATATGGAATCTAACTAGTAAGGTCTCCAATGAGTCAGTCTCAAACTGCTCATCCACATGTTCACTTTAGACAACTCTTATCATGATGAATGAGAATCATCCCATAAGGAAGTATAACATGTGCTAATCTTAACCGCATTAATAATATTTATTCTTATTAATAAATTCATCATGGATAATTTAGATATTGAATATTTGCATACAGTAAGAATCTCATTTTATAAACTCTTTATGAATTCCTTTTCATTATTCCAATATCTTGGAATTCATTATCTAGTTAATAACCTTTCAAGCAAATTGAATAATAAATAATGCCTTTATTAATAAATCATTCAATATTAAATTACAATAAAATATGATGCTCTAGAGCATACACTAATAATAAGTGCATGTCACATCCACATTCATAGCATCTTTATATGTTTGCATTTTATGCATAAATTAGAATGATTAAAGTGATGAAAGTGCAATGTTCATGCTTTATTATGTGTAGTTTAAACGATTTATGAAACATGCCTTAAATGATATCTTAGACTAAAAGTATTAAGGGAATGTAATGTTTTGTTATCTTAAACATATTATTCTATGTGAAAGTATATGTTAGAATGTACATTAGAAGTCATGAAAGAAATTAGAGTTAAAATTAAGTTAGGTTGAAAGTAGGGGTATTTTGGTAATTTCATTAAAAGAGAGGGCCATTTTAGGAAATCAAAGGTATTTATGGATGTATATTAATGTATGTATTTATATTATGTTATGTATGGTATGAAAATATTAATAAAAAGATATAAGAAAATAATTAAGGCTAACTACAAGGAAGGAACCAATGGAATGGTGACGATTGGACCCTTCCTTGACTTTGATTTAATTAAAAATAAAATAAATAAATTTGTAATTAAGAAACCTAATCTCGTATGTCAGACCTTCCATTCTCCATTCTTCAAATTCTTCTTCCTTTTTCCTTCTTATCATCTTCTAAGTTAAAGATTAATCATTCCTAAGGTAATTTTGAATAAATTTTATGTTTTTAAAGTTGTTTTCACTTAGTTCTTCTTATATATGTTTTTATTTCTCATTGTGTTTTTCTGGAATTTGATTTTTTAGTAGCTGGAAAATTATATCATGGAGATTATTCATGGATTTTATGAAATTTATGATGGAATGTTGTCAAGCACACTTAATTTAGCATGTTTGATGCAATTTTTCAAAAACTTTCATGTATGGAATTAGTGTGAGCACAAACCCTAGATGACCTATGTTGAAAGGACTCTTATAATGTTGTGTAATGTATGTGTGATGTAAATTAAGTGAGGAAATATAACAAAGATGAAGAAATATTCATGAAAAGTGGATTGGAATATAAGACTTATGTGAAAAATGGTTACTATCCAAAAATATGCATTTCTGTATTTGGTTGCCAAATTTTGGTCTAAGGCATTAAATCATCAAATTGTGTATGTAAATGAAGAATTATGGTGTTAGGATAAAGAAAACAAAGTTTTAAGGCAATTGGATTGGAATTGCAAAAGTTATGCATTTTGGTACTTCAAGGACAGCATGTGTATGCTTGTGTTAATGAGCCTAATGTGATAATTTAATGCATGAGCATTGGAAAATTTGATTTGGTATTGTTTATAACATGCTAAGGTAGTTGTATGTGCAATATGGTAAGGTTTTAAGGTGATTGAATATAATGAATGAGGTATATAAATGAAGCGCACATAATCTGCCGAAACTGAAATTTCAAAAGAGATAGAGTTAGGGGTTTATGGTAATTACATTTTGACTACCTTATCATTAATGATTGAATTTTTAAGTATATAATATATCATTGGAAAGATATTTGAGTCTAGTTTTTAATAGTTCAAGAACCACTTAATTTGAAGGTCATTTGCTTAGTCAAAATGCTTGTACAATAAGAACTGTTCCATGAGGCAGAATGTGTGTGAACTTAAAATGCATACATGTGTTATACTAAAGTACTTTATTGTGAAATTTTGTTTTAAATCCTTAAATGCATGATTTTATACTTCTATTAAGGGACATTAAAGAAGTACATATTATAATGTAAATATGAAATCATTAGGCATTTCATTATATATCAAAAATAAATAGAATGTAAAGTATAAAGTAAGTTAAATAGAAAATGACCAAATGAATAGTAACTTACCAAATAAATAGTGTACCTATATAAACAATCTTAAAATTTATAAGTACTTATCAAATATATCATTTACATATCATTACACTTAAGTATAACTTATGTATGTATTTGTCCTTGGAATGTTATACATAAAATGCTTTGAAAAAAATGTTATAAAATGATATTTGGATGCTTTCTAAGCATGATAATTGTTTGGAAAATGTGAATAATATGCCTAAGTGGATATGAAATTAAAATGTTACAGGTTCCGATAGCGAATTCCATACTCCTGCCTAGGTTACAGATAAGGGTAAATCGGTAGCAGGTTTGTGCTTTCCTTTTCATGACCTCACTTAAGGTCTTGAATTGATGTTTTCTAATTAATCATTTATCATAATGATGGAATGGGACGTGTATGGACAAAGACGCCATATGACCATTGTCATACATGATAATGAACTCATTAATCAGATGATACATCATGATGCATTCAAGCATGCAAAGATATTCATGACATTACATAGAAGTTATAAGGTGGATAAGAGAAAAGAAAAGAGATGTTACAAAAAAAGAAACTTACTGGGTCATATAATTAATGGATTCCCTCAAAGGAATCATACAGATACAATGGCTCTTCCAAAGGAGATGATGTTCACAGAACCCTACAGTTATACTTATATTTGGCTTCTTACGGGAGTTGAGTACCGGTACCTAAAAGGACCTAGTAAGAAAAAGGAATTACGCAATATTAGAGATAAAATGTTATAAAGAGTTAGAGGGAGAGTGCACAACATGGTTGCATTCTCATAGACATACATTATTATTTATGCATGTCGTAAATACGAAAGTTAATGATTATCTGCAGGTACATAGTGAATAGTAACTTATGAATAGTAACTTATGAATAGTAACTTATGAATAGTAATTTATGAATATTGCTTTTATTAGCTAATGAGTGATGTAAAATGGCATTATATGATACTGTTGTACTGCTTTTTACCAATTACTATGATTTGACATTGATATTATTTTTGATACGTGTTAATGTCATTTGCTATTACACCCTCATTTTTAGCACATATGGAAATAATAATTAAGTGATGGAAATTCTCTCTATACGATCAAAAATTTGGCGATGATGTGAAATTATGGAAAATTATGCATTTTGAGATGATAATTCATAAATATTTTAATGATAAAAAGAAATATTTATCGGGATTAAAGAATGACAATATTTTGATAGCAAATTAAGTAGAATACGCATAATAAATGTAAGCATATTTAATTAAGGTGATCGATTAAATGCATGTATATCGAGGCATGTGTGATTCCCCGTGTCGGAAAATGCGGCGTGCTAGTGGTGTGATAAATGTGCATAACAAAATAACGTGGAGTCGCCACCCGACTCATCTAGCTAACTCAATTGAGTAACTAAACAAGTCAGGAAAACCCGAGCCTTCCTGCTGAGGGAAAGCAGCCCGAATTTCTTCAGAGTTGGGTTCGGCATTTCGGTTTTACTT
>CANYBF010827611.1:0-11048 GCA_948192965.1 Dalechampia spathulata
AAAGTGAATATGTGGATGAGTAGTATAGTACTAGTTCATTGGAGACCTTGCCAGTGAGATTTCATATGGATAATTGATCTATGTCTGTGAAATTATATCTCACTCATATCAGTAGTGCAAGTATCCTTAGACTTGAGATATTAAGGTTATATTAACTATGGATTACTGTACTTTAACTCCTATGCTTTATTCCTCCTTAGGAGGCGTTCATAGTTTAGAGGTTGGGTATGGTATAACATGGTTGAAGGTATTTGAATATCAATAGAGAATTCACCACCCCAGATTAATAGTAGGGGTTATCTCAAAGATTCATGAAGTAGTCTTTATTCAGGAATCTTTGGCCAGAGTAGGATGCCCGGAGCGAATATGATTCATGGGGGCATTTTGGGAATAAAGATTATATGACATGAGAAATCTATTTTAGGGTATGACTTAACATGATTAGTCATACATTGAGTTAACATTAATCTATACTCAAACCTAAAAGAGATAGTGATGGTGAAAGGAGTTTATTGCAGTGGTGTCTGATATGGAATGGTTGAAGTCAAACCAATGGTTGACCTCCTAATATTTGGATAATCATGATGTATAACTAGATACCGCTCATGATTTACATGCTAAATATGAGATTTAACATGTTGCCAACATATTAGGAACCCAAAAGGTCACACACTTACAAATGAGGAAACAAGCTAAAAGGGCAATTTTGTACTTTTGGGAAAAGTCAAAATTAACACTTATGGAAATTAACCTAACACTTTATGGACTTAATTTTAATATTTAGAGGTTTATAAAGCTCAAGTTGGGCTGTTGGGTTGGGCTATGACAAGGCAAGTGATAGTCACATGCCATGTTAGTCACAAATGGGCCCAGGCCTGACTTAAGCTGAAAGGGTTTTAGCTTAACCTAATTTTTGAATATAAATATATTGTTATGACTCAAAATTAGGTCAAGCCACTCTATTTTTTCTTCCTTTGGCTGAAACATACCTTCTTCTGGAAAGAGAGAATTCGGCCTTCACAATATCAATTGTGAGGAAGAAGAAAATACCATAAGTTTTCTTCTTTTTCTTTGCTAGTTCACAGGAAAGGAGATAGAAGCAATCGTTGCTTGCTTGGAATCCTTCATTTGCGTGTGGATACTATTAGAGGCTACCTATTTTGGTGGTTTTTGGTTTGCTACAACCATAAACGGCATAGAGGTCAAGAACGAAGGAGAACTGCATTGAAAAGTAAGGGTTACTATTCTATGCCATATCTAATCTCTAACTAAGTTTTCTTATGTTTTGATGCAAAGATGCCTTCTTGGTTTGCTGTTCTAAATAAAAATTTTAAATTTCTTCCGCTGCTTAATAATATATCAAACCAACAATTACCACATAGAATTAAGGCTTAGTCATATATATGCTTAAGACTTAAGAAATTAGCCCATTTTTCACTTCTTCACATTGGTATTTTCCTTTCTCTCTACTCTTTCTCTTCGTTCTTCACCAAAAATCATGCCAAACACTTCTAGATTTCTTAGTTCCTTGTTGCATGCCCTATTGGAAGCTACCTTAACATATGGAAGGGTGATTAGCGTGTGAGTTTTTATTTGGATCGTGCATTGTATAGTTATGGTTGGAGTTTTGGTGGAAATAGTTACTGCCAAGGAGAAGAGCTTACATTTTGTATATTTTGGGTTATTGAAGGTGGGTGAAGATGCTGTTAGTTATGATTCATGTGTGTGTATGCTATGAATCCTTTTGTAATGTATGGTTAGTGCATAATATGTTTGATCACTCCAATGCTATATCTATAGTAATATGCTTGTGTAGTATGTGTATGGTGAGTGGCGTAGACATGTATATTATGAGGGACTAAAACTCACATGTATATCTTTTTTTATCATGCATGCATGTGTGTTAGGTGAAGATAGAAGGCTGGTTATAGCTTTTCTAAGATATTTAAGGGTAATGTACTTGCATGAAGTTGTTGCATGCATGTTCGAAAGCTATATAAATAAAATTAATTAAATATCTTGTTATGGGTGTTTATGGCTGAGTTTAATGGATTAAACCTACTGTTAAAATTATGATCAAAATACAAAAGAGGTAATTTAAATCATGAAAGATATAATTGTGGGAAATTAAGCTAGTAAGATAAAGAATTGAAAATCACGCCTAAGCTGTTTTCGCATGAAATAGCATAGATTTATGGCTGGCGATAAAACTTGAATTTGGAGACCTTAACAATGGAATTATGAGGTGTGTAATATATTTTTTGGAAGCTCTGGAAGTCTACTTTGAAATAGAATTGATTTTTTATTAATTGGGATTCATTTGATTAGTGAAATTGGGGTTGAAAGATAAACTATTCATATGGTAATTATTAGTTACTAATTAAAATAATTGGTTTGCATGATTTTTTTGAATGCCTGAATGAATAAATGGATTTAAAGCTCTTTAAGTCTGTGTTTTATTGGTATAGAGATCTAAATTTTTAGAATTTATTTACTTATCGAAATATGGTAAGAAAGATAGACTATTTTATGATTGGATAATTTATCCTTATGCTATGATTATATGAATGCCAAATGATATGAAAAAAATAAAATGTTTATGTGTAATCTATATTTATGATTGGTTAGAATATTGAAGATATGTTCTATTATGATTAGGTGAAAACATAGATAATGAACCTATTCCTCCAATCAACATAGATAAAGGAAAAGCGGTGGCAGGTTTATGCTAGTTGTATTGGTTTGTGCTCTTCACTTCATGACCTTATCTAAGGTCTTGAAATGAAGTCCCTTGGTAATATGTTTATTGTTTAAATTAAGTCTTTTTATAGGAAAGGATGATGATTATGAGATTCTGTGTAATAGCAGAATACTTGTTTATAATATGTGATTGCATAAATGGTAATTCATGTGACATGTTATAATCACTATTGCATTTAACATGGCATGTATGTTGGAGCAATAAGGGAGGAGGAAAATGAGCAATATAAGGATATGTTAATGTGTTACTAAAAAGATAGCAGAACACATGAGTACCAAAAAAATAACGATATGAGTACTGAGCCACATGCATATTTGAGAGATAAGGAAGGAGGAAAATGAGCGAACCGTGAGGAAAAAGGGGAGCTTAATAAGAAACAGAGGGAGAAAATAATGTGTTACCAAAAAGATAGCAGAACATGATGATATGAAAAATATTGAAAAGATAGTGGCATATGGCCAGGACAGTACAATGTGCACATGTATATATATATATATGAGAATACTGGGCATTCATAATTATGATTATGATACAGAAAAAATAGAGGGGAATGCATATCATGATGCATTCTGAAGGAAAAAGCATATTTCATCACATTCATATGTATATACATTGATGGAATGATTTTGCAGGAAAAAGCAATTGAATGATGAAAGATGTTATATGAACAAATAGAAATTATGTTGAGAAAATGATGTGAATATCATATTAATTTCCTTGCATATGATGCTTTGATAGGATTATATTTATAATGATATCTGAATGAGTTTTGCTATGTAGACAAAATGTTATATGGAAATTTATGTGAATGAGATATGCATCCCAGTGAAAAGTTATATGGAATGATGTGTTATATACTATGATATAAATGTTACATACTAATTGTTTCACTAGAACCATAGAGTTTTATACTTAGCATTTGCTAATTGATGAATGTAGGTACTAGTGGCATGAGAGATCGTGGGAATTTAGGGTGGCAGTAGGAGACTTGAGTCAGTTCATCGGTAGAGGTCTTAGACTACCAGACAGACTCTTATTTTGTAGCTCGTGCAACTTACCACTTTATTTTTGTACTATAGCAGTAAAGATATTTGTGACATTGCATATTTCTGTTATACATATACATATATGTGACATATTTCTTTTTAATTGGTATCATAACTGTGGAATTAAGATATTGCATGCTTAAATAAATTATGATGATAATATGTTAAAGTTTACTTTGCTGCGTATGATATGCATGCATGATATAGTTCATGTGAATTGGTTAATGAATTAACGATAAGCATCCTTTGTAGGGTAATTATCAATTTTCTATTAAAGGAAATTGTTAATTACATTATGGGAGGCATGTCATACCAGGTCATGAGTGTGACAGGCCATCCTTAAGAGCGAGGTTAGATGGACCTATCCATGATGGTACATTTAATATATGATAGTGAGAACATACATTGATTGTATTTTATTATTGGGATTTAGAGCGTACACTTAGTATAGTCCTTCCAGGGTTTGCTATAAGTACATCTATAAATAGACTATCCCTTGGCCCTTGCTAATATTTGAGGGAGGATGACTATTGTCCTACTTCTTAAAGCACATGGAGAGAACTTGGCCTCATTGTAGGATCCCTAGAGCTAGATTTGCTATGGATGATGAGTACAAGCTATGGGTGCTATGACATACTTATAATTCTGTACTACAAAGATTATTAGGTAATAAAATTATATGTAACAAAGAAAGAAAATGCTTTATGTTTGAGATTAGTATTACTAATGGCTAAGTTTATGAACATACATTCTATTTGCATTAATGAGATTAAAAGATTTGCATGAAAAATGTTAAAACCAATAAAGAAGTTATAATTTGCATTAGAACTAACTCTTGCTACTAACTAGTCTTTTACAAAATTTTTTGATCAACTATTTTGATGCTCACCTTTTGCCTTAAAAGCTCTAACTTTTGTATAAGCCATCTACGTAGATTTTCAACTTATCAAGCATGCATTTTTTCTTATGTTTTAACTTTTGCATGAGCCACCTATGCAGGTTTTTAGCTTATTAGACTTTTGCTTTATTTTTTGCTTTTCCTTTTGCCCTTTGCTCTAGATAAAATACCTCTTTAGATGGTCAAGGTCGATAGGTTTGAAGAACTTGTTACCCTCTAAGTATGATATGTAGACAACACATTTAGATAAGATCTTCTTAACAAGGAATGACCCCTTCTAATTAGGTCTGAACTTTCCATGCAGGTCATGGATAGTGAGTCTGATATGGCAATAGGCTTGACCTTCTTATTGAACACATTTTCCATGCACTTTTTATACAACTGTAAATGATATAAAGCCTCTAGTCACTTCTCATTAACAATAATTAGTTTCTCATATCTAGCTCTTTTCCACTCAACGTTTGGCAATTAAGCCTCAAAAATAACCTAAAGTGACTTTAGCTCCACTTCGATTGGCAATACAATTTTTATCTTGTAAACCAATGAATAAGGGGTAGCACCTATAGGACTCCTTGTAATGCTCTATAATCCCATAAAGCAAATGACAACTACTCATGCCAATCTCGATAAGTTTGCACTGTCTTGGCCAAGATTCTCTTAATAGTCTTGTTAGTCACTTTAACTATCCATTAACTTGAGGCAATATGGAGAAGATAAATGATGCTTGATCTCATATCTTTCTAGCAAATTCAAATACTTAGCCCTGGAACTACACTCTATTATCTGATACTAAGTGATGTGGTACCCTATATCGACATATAAGATTTTTCTCAATAAACTTAACAACTTGCTTTAGCCCTAGTTTACTATATGATTTAGCCTCCACCCACTTAGAGAAGTAATCAATAACCACCAGTATGTACCAATGCCCATTAGAAGCATTACGATGAATCTCACCCATGATATCAATTTTCCAAGTTGAGAAAGATAATGGTAATGTCAAATTCTATAATTTGACTAGTAAGATGTGACTTATATCTCCATGAATTTGACACTCATGACACCACCGTACAAACTGTATGCAGTCTCATCCTATGGTAAGCATAGGATCTTTCTGATCAAGGTGAACTTATTCATATAGGGTCCATAGGCACCAATATTCATTATCTACATAATTGATTCAATATCTTTCCTTGACATGTCCCAAAGTTATAGACCATTAACTGTTCTTCTATAGAGAACACCCAAATGTCAAGTAAAGTTAGTTACTAGCCTCCACAAAGCCAACTTATCTATCTTATTAGCTTTATTAGGTAAGCATCAAACCTCCAAAAATTTATGATATCAGCATATTATGGACTCTTATCTTACTGGTTATTGACATTGGATTTTTGCCCCCATGCATGTAACTTTTGATTTTTCTAAAAATAACTTGATACAATGCTTTATTTTCAAATCTGAGTTACATACATGCTTTTTCAATACCATAAACCATTTATTCATATAGCACATCTACGATTTTTCTTGTACAAGGTAGCTTATGAAGTGCGTTTGCAACTATATGCATAGTATATAGTTAGCCTTTTTATGCATGCATGCTACAAACTTATTTTCTTATCGATATGGCTTGACACAGGTTCTCATTTTTGAAACTGAGTTGCACATATAAGTTTCATAGCCTTATGATTCATTTGGTCATTTGGCACATCTACCGTTTAGTTCATGTAAACCAATGCATGAAGTGGGTTTTCAACTATATGCATTGCATATGGTTGGAAAAAGCTCATTTATCCTACATTGCTAATCCATGATTGGCATACTACCTGAGGATCTTATAAATGCCTTTTAGGTATTAACTTAAGATACACATACATACAGTATGCATACATTTTAATTTTAGGACATTAGGCTCTTTCATAATTAAAACTCACCTAATTAAACAATTAATTAGGATTAGTGACTAAATTGACTTCACTTAAACCTTAAGCATTTTTGGATTGGGAGGAAGAACTTTGCTAGCCTTGGTAAGTCATCTTTCTTCTATTTTCCTTCAATTTTTGTTGGTTCTATGCATTGATTCATGCTTTTGGTTGCTATACCAAATGATACAGTGCCATTTAAGGCTTATTAATACCCTAAATGGTTTGTAGAGATCAAATAATTGATATTTTTATTCATGTTTTCATTGCAAAATAGATTTTTCTTCTCTGAAAAATGCTATATGCATCATATATATTATTATATGTGACGCATATAATATGTTCAACATTATATGTGACATATCTTACACTTTATGTGACATATCTAGTTCTTTTATTTATATGTGCAACCCATGTAACCTTATATGCGACATATGTAATGATTCTGATTGACAAAAATTCACTTTCTTTAATCAATTTCAATTTGGCTTTTAATTTTATTGATGTTTCTAATACGTTTATGATCTCATAATGATTCAAATGCATTAGCTTTGTCATAAATCATCACTTTTTTTTATTTAATTTTGGTTTTAAAATTAAATTATTGAATTAAATGCTATTTCTGATTTGATTTATTTATAATTGACATGATTGAAATCAAATTGAGTATTGATCCATACTCTAATAGATGCTAAGGATAATAAAGTCTCTCAATTTTGATTTTCATGATCAAATTAGTTGATTTTACCATTAAATCAATACAATTTTGCTTTATTATTCAATTAAATGTTATTGTAAATTGATTTTATGTTTATTGCTATCACAAGCCCTAATTGGATGTTGGATAAATTCTAAGTGATATTGCAAAGGATCTTAGAACCTTTCATTTATGGTATGATTGATTTTTATCAAAAATAGATTTATTTTTATAATTGTACTTGTGTTTATTTCCATATTTGCATGAATATGCCAACACATTTTAGGGATTTGATCCTTGATTCATGTCTACATATGGTAGTGAATTGGTTAAAATATCCCAACACTCCTTTTATAGCTTTATTTCTTTTTTGGCACTTTTCATATTCATGCATTAAGGCTTGTACTACCCGAGGATGGTTCCCTAAGTAGAGGAGATGTTACTATACATCTTGGCTTTTTGTATAGCCGAAGACCCCTTTGTAATAAAATAAAACTCTATTTTATTAGTTTTTTCCTAGGATGTATTTGTAATTTTATTCTCCCATGTATCCCCTCTCTCTTTCATCCCTTTCATTAGCCATTACTAATTTTTATTCGTACGGATGTGCTTTATTATATTTGCTAGAATATATGCTATATTATGCTATATTATATGCCACATCACGAATGACACATCATTATGCCATGTCATATACCACTATGCCATGTTGCTATGTCATGTCATATGCTATATATGCATGATACATCACTATGTCATATCATATGCCATTATGCCATGTCACTGTGCCATATCATCCAAATGCCATATCACTATGCCATGTCATATACCATTATGTCATGTCACATATATGACATATCACTATGCCACATGTCATTATGCCATGTCATGCATATCTCATGTTATTATGCCATATCATACAAATATCATGTCATAATTATACTATGTTGTTACTTCACATGCCATGCATATGCCATGTTATGTTACATTATCTTATGTCATACTTATATCATATAGCTTTATATGCCATGTTATATTTACCATATTATGTGAATTATGCCATATCACCATAATATGTCATGCTACGTGTTTATTTATGCTCTTGCTTGCTCACCTACTGAGGATAATTAATCTAACTAAAATGGTAAAATTGAATTTGGAAACTCTAAGAAAGTATATCTTCACCACCTAAACCCATCTTTAAAGGGTTTAACTTAGTACTCATGTTATGGGTTGGTTGAACCAAATCTAAAACCATTTGATGGTAACTCCAACTTTGTGACTCTTTTGAGTCCATCTCATTCCTTGAGGTAGCCGCTCAAGAAGATCACTCTTTTGCTCCAAACAGGCCCTTGGTACCATCTCTTGCAAGCCTTGATCTAGGTCACGATGAAAGCCCTACCTACAATGGTGACTCCATTGGGGACCTATGACAAATGAGTGGTGGCATTGAAATCTTAGAGTTTCTATATCAATTTTTCCATCCTAATTAGATTAATTGTATTGCATATCACGTACATAGTTTACATTTGCATGCACCACCTTTAGTCCTAAGTCAAACTGATGATTATGGATGAGTGAGTACCTTGGACTCTATTTTACTCCTTGGTAAAGCAAGTCAATCTTCATCACTCATTGCCTTGTACTAATGGCTGTCAATGATTCCTTGAATGGATAGATGCTAGGTATCGTCCTATATCAATGATTCCATTAAATTAAATAGGTTATGGACAATGTGGCAAGGGACCTTAGCTTGTTCTTACCAAACTTAAGCCTATGTAGCTAACCATAACCATGGAGATCTTAGAGTTTCCATATCAATTTTTCCATCTTAGTTGGATTAAGTGTATTGTATATCACGTGTATAGTTTACATTTGCATGCACCACCTTTAGTCCTAAGTCAAACTGATGATTATGGATGAGTGAGTACCTTGGACTCTATTTTACTCCTTGGTAAAGTAAATCAATCTTCATCACTCATTGCCTTGTACTATTGGCTGTCAATGATTCCTTGAATGGATATATGCTAGGTATAGTCCTATATCAATGATTCCATTAAATTAGATAGGTTATGGACAATGTGGCAAGGGATCTCAGCTTGTTCTTACCAAACCTAAGCCTATATAGCTAACCATAACAACATTCCAAAATTAGGATCCTTTGATTGAATGATATGTGGATCCATGCCTTATCATATTAGTATATTTGCCTAAATCTAACTTAATTTCCCATCTCATTTTGCTTTGCTAAGAGTCAGAATCCTTTCATGATTCTGTGATGGTTGCTTAACCTCATGCCTATTCTATTGGCTCTCTTATCATAACACTATGATCATACCAAAATATTATCAAATTTTCATCATAATCCCTATATGATTGGGCAACGATCACCCCTTTTACTTGCTTCACATATTGAGAGTATTGTACCTCAAGCTCCCAGTGAAACTACTGATTAGTATCCCACCTAGGAGATATTTTGGACTGATCAATCTTCTTAGAGGTATAAGGGTGGTAGGAAGTGATGCTGTGTGCTACATGTTCACTAATCTTTTCATGTTTTCTATCCAACATGCATATATGCACATTCATATTCTCTAACTAATTTCCTTTTGCAGCTATAACACCAGATGTTTCTTTATATATAGGCTATGCATACATCCTATATGTTGCATCATGTGCATTACATATAAATATATATGTATACACATGCATCCATGCTAATCTTATCTATCATAGGCAGAAACATGTCAAAACCATAGCCTTCTAAGGATCTTGCTTCTCTATCTAAGATCATCTACGTCTGCGCTACACTCGATGACACACCACTCATTGTTGTTAAGCATCTCATTAACCAATCAATGGCCAAGCTTTTATCCAATGACTTTAAGGCTCTCTTACAACAACAGATCCAGGAGGCTCTCAGTTTCAGGAACTTTATCACACCACTAACCCCTATCAAGGAAAAGGGGAAGATTGTCAATCTGTATGATGTTGAGATAAATGATGATATGTCATTTCATATGCATGAAATTCATAAATCTAAGACTTTTCCATTAGAATATAAGATAGAATAGTTGTAGTATATCATGAAGACTAAAAGGATGAGCTTTAACCTTGACTTGGATAAGTTCTTCATTCATGCTATCAAGGGGTTGCCTGCTAAGTTCAAGCTTTTAGATGTTCCAAAATACAATGTGGTTGGGGATTTGAGGAACTATTTGAAGACTTATACCATGATGATGAGTACTACTGACTTGTCATATGATTAGAAGTTTAACTATTCTTCATCTCAATGGAGGGACTAGCATTAGCCTTGTATTATAGTCTCAACAAGGCAACCATGACCAAGTGGAAGTTTCTATACACTACTTTTTATAAGCAATATGGGTTCAATGTTGGTTTGCTATGTTATTAAGCAGCGGAAGAAATTTAAAATTTTTATTTAAAACAGCAAACCAAGAAGGGATCTTTGCATCAAAACACAAGAAAACTTAGTTAGAGATTAGATATGGCATAGAATAGTAACTCTTATTTTTCAATGCAGTTCTCCTTTGTTCTTGACCTCTATGCCGTTTATGGTTGTAGCAAACCAAAAACCACCAAAATAGGTAGCCTCCAATAGTATCCACATGCAAATGAAGGAATCCAAGCAAGCAATGATTGCTTCTATCTCCTTTCCTGTGAACTAGCAAAGAAAAAGAAGAAAACTTATGGTATTTTCTTCTTC